>WEIV01016619.1:64341-143104 GCA_013390005.1 Calyptomena viridis | reverse complement strand
GAGCGGGTCCCGGGGTCTCTGCCGGTCACTCCGGCGTCCGGGGAGGCCCCGCGTGAAGCCCCGCAAGGAAGGTGTTGTTCGGGAATTCCCGTGGATGTGTCGCACGGTGGCCGGTCCCGCCTGCAGGGGCACCCCGAGGGCTCGTTCCGAGGGGCGCGGTGCCGGTGCCGGGGCTGTGCCGACACCTGTGTGCGCCTCGGCTGCCGCGGGGACCGGGCGCCTTTTCCTTCAGCGGGGAACGCGGCGCGCCGGGAACGCCGAGGTGGCTTCCCGGGATCGGGGTTTTGCGCTTGGGGAGGCAGGGGAAACACTTCGCGTTTTTAATTGCTGAGGTCTCTGTTACTCCGGCGCCTCGAGTATAACAGTTTTCGGGAGGTTTTAGTACTTGAAAAATAACGGTGGAGGAACAAGTGGGTGTGTTTCCTCGCCTTGGAAGCAAATATGCTTACGGGAATTTTAAAGTATTCTCTCAGTATCGAGCTAGAAAAGGTCAGCTGCAGAGTGTGATCATTGCTTGAATAATTTGGAATCTAATCTATACTCGAAATTCAGTCTTTAAGTAGATTTCTTTTTTTAAAACGCTGGAACTTCAACATTCAAAATTATACTATGTTTCTTTTTTTAATAAGCTCGTATTAGAAGTCCTGTTCTGCTTGTTCATCTTTGCGTTAATCAAAAGGACTTTTTAGGTGGGAGTGACTGATAATACACAGGCTGCAACTAAGTTTGTAGGGGAGAAAAGAAAGGATGTTTGTTTTAATTAACTGTAATTCTGGCTAACTGTCTCTGTAAGCGTTCTTGCAGAAGGCTGAGGTTAAACTCTGCCCTCGTAAGAATGTATGTTTTGTATCCTCTAGGAATATGCAAATGTAAATAGCACTTTGAAGCATCTTTGAAGAACTACAGACCTCTACTCTGGTTATTCTAAACCACAGTTGCTTATTCAGGGGAAAGGTTTTACTCCTTCTGACTTCTGTGGGTTTGTATTTCTCATGGCCTTTCATGGGGTTTTACGGCTACTTGTAGAAATTGAGCGTGTGAAATTATCTGTAACCACAATATTTTATTGGGTTAATATGCTGGTTTATCCCGTATTCTCTTCCATACTTCCCATTTCCATTGTCTGTTTGGATGCCAGTTGTGGTGTGAGGGGCTGTGTAGGCTCGAGGTCTGTAAGTGAAGTTCCTTGGGAGAGAGCCTGGACAAGAGGGAATTCCCACAGAGAACGTGAGGAAAGCTGTTTGGCTTGGGTGTCACTAAACCAAGGTGGCTGTGACCAGAATTCCACAAAGCCAGAGCTGGAATTAGGGTCTGCTGCCATGTCACTGTCACCATGTGCTCCCAAGAGACCTGCTGTATTTGGGGACCATTGCTTGGGGTATATTTGGAAGGTGATGTTTGTAGGGGGAGTTTATTGGTTTGGTTTTTTTCCTCTCGAAGATTCTTTTGGGAAACCAGGAATAAGAACAGAGAGGACTTGTTGGATTTATTTTTCAGAGCTCAAAGTTGCACACAGGTCCTTGATCACAAGGCTGTGATGACAAAGCTGAGACCAAGTGTGGTGGCTGCAGCTCGTGTGCTGCAGGTGAGTGAGGCCATTTCCCAAAGGGAATTGGTATCAAGCACGCAGGAAATACCAGGACACATGCAGATTAATTGGTTTACATGAACACAGAAGCTCTGTTTTCGTGCTCAAATTGAATATTTTGAGGTGTTTTCAGCACAGAGCCAGTTGTCTGTGTGGTTGCACTTTGACAGGAGGTACAGGAAAACATGAAGGAATATATTGTTGTCAAGTAAAACAAAATTAATTTGGTGCATCTTGCAACTCACTTTCTGTTTCAGTTCTGTAACCTGCATGCTTTTCACTTTTAACCTTTATCATCACTTTTGTCCACAGTTGTGTTTCTGAAAGAGGGCAGAAAAGCAGTAAAAGGTAGCTACCTCTATCCTCAAGTATTATAAAGTTCTCTGAAGTTAATTGGCTTCAATAAAGGCATATCATATACAACTGACTGCAAAGGGAAGTACATATTTTTAATCTTGCATAGCTGTTTGGTTCTCAATAAGTTGACAGAATGCAAAGAATGTTTAAGGTTTCTCTATTTACTTTAATACATTAAACATGGTTTGAAACTTTCATTTTTGTCTGTCTTTGTACTTTGAGAACTTGATCCTGCAATAACTGATTTTGATAAATGCAGTAGCTGAGATGATTCTGACTGGAACTCAGCACCAACTTTTGAACTTGGTTGTTGAAACTTCTGCTCAATCAGCCCATAGAAGCTGCAGTCTATGTTTTGGAGGTGCTTGAAGATGAAAATAAGGTGGTTTATGGCATTTTCAGATGCAGTGAAAGAGCTTTAAATCTCTTTCAGCCTCTTTCAGAGTTGCTGGAGATAGATTTTAGGTGATTGACAATGGACAAAAGTAAAACGGCGTGGTGTGTGTGTCTATATGTATGTGATAGTCTTGCACTGCAGTAGTTCAGGTTTAGTTAGATCTAGTCCAAACTGGTGACTTTTGTGTGCTCATATGTTACATAGTTGAAACTCAAGTCATTAAAGCAGAACACAAAAAGATGCACTTAGAAAATCAGAATGCTTTTCTTAAAGAGTTGGTGTATTGAGTTATTTAGGAAACCTAGTTAGGTTTTGAGGGTTTTTTTGTGTAAGGAGGAGATCATTGTAACTATCAAATTGGTTTAATCTGTATTTAATCACTTTGAATATTGTCAGATAACCTGTCATGTATATTTAATTGAACTTCACCTTGAATGAGATGGGTATCGAGGTGAATAACTTGCTGGCATGAACTGCATATTGCACCTGCCTTTTTTTACCTCAATTTGTTGGAAAAATGCAGCAAGGCTACTTATCTAAGGCCCAGACTTCATCTCCTTGGAAACCTGATCTTTCACCAGATGTTGAGAAATGTAATTTCTCTTTTAATCCATTCTGCAGAAGAACGCAGATCAAAACAGCGTCTTAGGCTTTGTTAGTCTGGAATATTTATTAACTCAAAAACTAGTGTGGCATTTCAGTCTTTGCCTCAAAGAAGATCGGTCGTTTCTGTTGTGTTTGGTATTATTTCAAATTTATTTTAGCTGTTGCTAAAGTTCCTGGTTTATAGTTTCATCCAATTCAAGAACTGGCTGATAACAGGTCCTTCACGTGTAAAGTGCAGGATTGTTTGTGTTCCCAGCTCCTTCCTCGCCTGCAAGGATTCAGCTTCTCCATGTTCAGATCATCTTTTCTCCTTTGCAGGTGCAGAGGGATATTTCTTAGCCAGCACATTCAGAATTTGTAACCTTTTCAGCCTCCTGCCATTTGAGAAGCTGTTATTCAACGTCTCTGATGTCGGACGCACTTCTGGGTCAGCTGCTGGTGTCAGAACAGCTTGTGACCCCGTGCTGAAGCCCTGCTGAAGTTCAGTAGGTTGGTCTTCTCTAGGAATGGTGCCAGTAGGCTACTTATAGAGTATTGTTGGCAGGATTTTAGAATGGTGAACTAACAAGCCACGTTTCTTGAGGCCCAAGCTGTTGACGTTCTCTCCTAACTTTAAATAAACCCATTCATGTGAGTACAGCAGCTGGGGCAGAGGGTTGTAGCTTTCGTGGCTGCTTTGACAGTGTTTTCCTTGCAAATATCAGTAGGCTCTGTTTTCCATGGGTACAAGGCAGGTTAGTGGCACCTGGTATGAGCAGCAGACACTTTGCTAAATCCTTAGTGGTCCTTCCTTGGTGTGGCTGTGATTGAAATCCATCTTCCAAGGTGCAGTTGTTGCAACACTGGGAAGGATGTGTTTGGCAATTCCTAAGCAGTGTGTGTTGGCACCATCACTGAAATCACTTTCATGGGAAGGGATTTTCTAGTAAGTCATAGGTGCTTATTCAATGTCAGCCTTTTGCCTTAATTCCCTTCTGTGTCAGCTAAAAATAAGTTAATGGAATCCATATATTTTAAAGATGGGATGTATTCTTGATACAGGACTACTCAGAAAGCTCTAAAGTTTATTATCCAGTATTACTCATTTGGGGTGATTCATCTGGGGAGAGTGAATTAAGACTGTCGGAGAACTCAGAAATGAATATTATTCTTGATCTGAAGTTCTTTTTATCTTGGATACTTCCTTAAAGTGCCTTTGCCTTTTAGAGTTTGCCTGACAAAAAAACCCACAAAATTGGGAAGACTTCGTAGAAATTGCTAAAGAATGCTGTATTGCTGAATATTAATTGGGTGAAGTGAGAAGAAGAAGTTACTTCCTAGATAAAAACAGGAGAAAATACAACTAATATGCTTTTATTTTAACTTTTCCTTTCTTTTTAAATGTTTTTCCTGTCTTTAAAATTGTTAGTTTTATAGTTGCCTTGATCTGTTTCAATTTGGGTTTTTTTATTAGGATTTGCTATGAATGCATTTCTTTGTTATCTGGGGATTTTTCTTGGAGCCATGTGAAATTTATGACTTCTGTTCCAATTTGAAGCAAAATGATAGATTAAAATAGCAAAACTTTTATCCTTTATGTTTTGTGTATGTTGTAGTTGTGTTGAGAGTGACATCAAGATGGTTTTCATTTGAGTTCTACTGTTATTTTTTACTTTTATTTACTTTTTACTGTTATTTGTTACTTTTTACTCAAAGACTTCTGATAATTCTATTTTAAATCCCCTTAAGTTTTGGGCTTTGTGCTGCAGTTTGGCTACTGGTTCACTACTTTTAGTATAACTTTTTAAAATAGTATTTATTTTGCCCATAGACTTTAACGACCTAGTCATTTTTCAGGGATAGAACCTGTGGTTCAGAATATATAGCAAAAAAAATCAGATATTAATTTTTGAGGTTTGTTAGAATGTTTTTTTACCTTGTCTTTACCATGTTGAGTTTTGCAGTTTGAAGTTCCAGAAGGGTTGACTAAGAAACAGGATTCCTATTTATTCCTCTGCTCCCTTTTCCCAATGTGTTTTGTTGCCAGGGCATTTCATGTAATTGTTACGTTTGCATTTACAAATTGGTTTGTTAGAGAAGAAACTAATTCAGTGAGTTAATGAAAAAAGTCAGTATCAACACTGTGCCGTCAGTCAACATACTTAAGAATATTTGTGCATTATACTCAGGATATGGCCCAAATTTGTAAATCCAGAAATTTACTGAAGTTTGTGATCTTGGAAGGCTCTGATATCTGGATCTTTTTTTTTCCTTAATGATCTGTTCAACATGAGGCAAACTTGTTCTCCCCGAGTAACACTATACTGTGGTTTTAGTCTATACCCAGTTTACTGTGGCTTGGAAGTTTCTCTAACAAATAGTGTTGTCTTCTCCCTACTTTTGTAGCATTTCTCCTGTTTCTCCTCTTTGGAAATATTTTTTCGCTGCAATGGCCAAACCAGCCTCTGAATGTGGCAGTTTCTTTTAGAAACCTGTCAAGTCAAGTTCAGTGACTTCTTAGAGGGACTTGTCACATAAAAACATTAATATTGCTGGAAGTGCTCTGTAATTAAAGAATATTCTGTTTAAAGTGTTGTCAAATGCTTGCTATGAGATTTGAGTCCAAATTCAAGAAGTACTAGAAGTTATTTGTATTTTAGAAATACAAGGCCAGTTTTTGGATATTCCTGTTTTAAACAGGAAGATAGAAATAAGAGCAATGACTTTATGCTGGTTTGAGTTTGTGCTGGGATTTTTTGTTTCACCGCTGTTTTAGATTTTAGGGCTTTTATGTAAATATATTTTTCCCCATCTGAGACGTGTGCAAGTTGGTCAGCTTGTTCTGTGCAGATTTCTCTGCAGAAAGATGGGTATTTCCCTATTATAGTATTTTAAAATCTAGTTCAGTCTGTTTAAGATATCCCAGCTGGCAATAAAGAGATCTCAATTACTGTACTTGGCATTATTTGTTGAATGAGGTAATTCCTGTCCTAGTTTATCTGACTTGACCATGAGACATTTCCATGGCAAATGCCTGCTTTGTTCTCTTAGCTGGAGTAGCTCTTTTTTTGCCTTGCTCTAATGCTTTTGTCATTATCAAGACTAAGATGTCGGGGGGAAAAAACCAACAGAGGAGATTACAGCAGTCAGCTGTTGTAGGAACTGATATTTTTACACTCCCATTCCTAGTTGAGATTATCAACTAATCATCTTAGAGCAAATTTTAGTGATTGTGTGTGGCTGATGCCATTGTGCCAGTTTTCTGACTGTATCCTTTATCTGGATGTTCCTCCCAAGAATTCTAGGCTGACTGATGAATTTTTGCAGACCATCAAGGACCCATGTGGGAAATGCCACTGTTCAGGGCAGTATCACCAGGGCTATGCTCAGGTACTTTCACAGGATAAAAAGCAAAATCCCATAGCCAAAAAGAATTATCTGATCCCCAGTAATTTGTTTAATAATGACACACGAATCCTTTGCAACATCCGGTGACAGCTGGATGAATTTGGACACTGGTTTTGATGATCATTTGAACTGGAGTTTTGTGGACAGTGTAGCCTCCATCAATGCTCCAGCTCTTTCCTGGGTAAGCATTTCCATACATCTGTCCTGTCCTCTCTTCTGTGGTGGCAGATGTGTTAGAACAAAGGTACAGGACTGGGGAATCTGCTGGGACTCAAGGTGGAGTTTTTCCTCTAGAGATTGATTTGAGGTTACTGAGACCACAGAACTTGTGAATCATAAACATTTCTGCTTTTGTAGGTTAGGAAACAGCACAGTTCATGAAAGGAATAGTCCTGAAGGAGAGGTGGGAGAGGCAGTAAGTGTGAAGAGTGCTGTTTTAAATGTGTTACACTGCAAATCTGGATGTGGAAGAAGAGGCTTTGTGGCAGAATATTTTTGGATTAAGCTGTGTTGGGTCATTTCTTTCATAAATCTACATAAAAATGTGATTAAAAAATCTGGCTTTGATACTGAAACTCAGGAGCCAGAAATATAAGCAACTTTTTACTTTAATCTCTGGGGCTATACTGTGAAGCTTTTGGGTATTGTACTTTCCTTTTTTAATTCTGTTTTATAACAAGAAAGAATAACTCAGCTAGCCCTGGGACTCTTTCCCCTTTCCCCTTGCTGGCCCATGTGCCTCTGGGTTCCCAGATGGACAAATATAGAAGTGTTTCAGATACACAAATCTCTCAGGAGCTCCTTCTCCACAATCACCTGACTTTGCCAGAGCTGAACACTCATGTGTCCGAGTTGTTGTCAAACTCATAATTTATCTAAAATTGGCAGAGACCCGGCAGTGTCTCCAGTTAGACTTGCTGGGAAATCTGGAGAAAACAGAATATAGGAAAAAGACTGAATGGAAGATTTTCTCTTCCAAGACCTAATTGCACACACCTCTGCTCCCTTTTGAGAGGACCTGTGTGTTTATTAAAAAAAAAAAATCTCGAATTGCTGCTTATGAATGATTCTCTCACTTGGCATAGATCTCACCTTGCTGTCAGTTGGTCTACATATCCTGTTTTCTAGAAGGAAAACTCTCTAAAATCTTCCCAGGCTTCCCTTAAGAGAAATATTGGCACCTTAGATCTTGGTGTTCCTATCATATAGCTGTTCAGGAGAATTGTCCTTGTGTTCAGTGACAAGAAAAACTTTTTTGTGTGACTGTAATGAACACTTCTTAAAAAGGTTTACTGAAACTTTTAAACTTAATTTGGAATATGGATGAAAAGTAAGAGAAAGTTTAAGTCAGCAGTTAACAGGAAAATCCATGCCTTCTTAAAATGAATTACTTTTTTTCCTAGAACATATGAACACTAGTAAGGACCAAGTAGCTGCATGTCTTGGAAATAAGCAGGACCAAAAAAAAAATCTTCCATATAATAAAAAAGTGAGGAAAAAATGCCTCTTGGTATCTCCTTAGAGACCTAAGTAGCCTTGTAGCATATCAATGATTATTATTCAACCTTGTAAGATTTTTGAGGTTCCTTTAAATGCTTAAGGTAGTGTTGGGGAGTTCTGGATGCTTCTTAGACAAAATAAAAGTACCTTTTAGAACAGGATGTGCTCAGGCAAGTGGTTAAGCCTTCATGGATTCATTCATGTTGTGCTGTAGAACTTGTGGAATCTACTGGCATGGATTTCAGATGCGTGCTTCTTATTTTCTAAAACAAATATTTGGTCACTCATCCAACTTGTCCTGTAGTTTTAGGATATTTCTGTGGTTTGCTAGTTCCCTGTAGCTCCAAACATACTGGAATGATGGTGTCCCTTGACAAACCTGGAAAAGGACTGGTTTCTGTTATTTGTCAATGAAACGTATTTTTCCATTTTTCTGTTGAATTTTGTTTGGTGACGATGGAAAGCCTGGTCACTGGTGTTTTAACTGGTCTCTGACTTTATTTACAGGCACACAAAGAAAAAATTTCACCCTTAAAATTGCCTCTGTGTGGCTTTTTGTCCTTTTGTCTCAGTTCTGTGAGTGCATTGTTTGCTTTTCTTTGCGTGTGTGTTTTGTGGTGATGACGATGTTTTGGAAGGATGCTGTGTTGGCAACCAGCTCAGAGAATAATACTGGTGCAGGTTCTCAGGTTTGCCTGTAGGAGTTCAAAGATTTCCAGGAAGCAGAAAAGAAACTTTCCTGCCCTTTCAACACCTGGAAGATTTCTTGATGGACTAGCAGGTTTGTACTTAAAGAAGAAACATTAGAGATAGGTATAGTTCATTTTGCCCTTTCTAGCAAGCCTAATTGCATGTTGTAGTGAAGTGTACCATAGTTTTTCACCTCCAAATACAACCCAGCATGTTCCCTTTAGCTCCTCCCTATGACGTGATTTGGCTGAGTCTTTGTTTGGCAACCACATATAAGTTTCTCCTCAATCATTCCTTATGGTGTAGTTCTGTATTTTCCACACATCCTTCCAGAAGTGTACTCATCAGAATCATTTCCACATGTGAGCTTTTTGTTGCCTTCCACCCTTCAAAGGGGTGGCCACTTAGTTCCTGGTGGCTTCTTGTGTTGTTGTGTTCTGCTTATCTTCATAGTTTTCACATTCCTGCTTTTCAACCTGTAAACATCAATTATCTCGGGGCAATTACAGTTGATGGTTTTATGTGCCATTCCAATACAGAGCAATGTTTCTTAAACCTGACTTCTGTGGAAGTTGAATAGCATTCATCCAGGGCCTTTCTTGACCTTGCTCCTGTGTATGGGAGATGGATTTAACTTGGGTGTTGATAAAACAGCCTTCTATAAAAGAAATAAATTTATTCAAAAGGGCAGCTCACAAACGAAACAAGTGCTTTTCAGACTTTCTTCCTGTTACACTGGGGACTTTGTAAGCTTATTCTTGCTGTAATGCTCCTTTAGAAGTTTACCTGTGTGTTCTTATGTTCAGGTGTGTGTTTGCAAGGTAAGTTACATGGACACATGGAGGTCAGCTTGTCATCTCTCCCGCTCCATTGTACAGTGCTGGTACTTGTTTGACTCCCTGAATCACCTTACTGTGATCTACTAAGACTTGCAGCTTTTTTTTTAAATTAGTTTTTTACAGGATTAGTTTTAATCTGTTTTGGATTTCTGAACAGTTCACTGTGGGGTTAGGTAAGTGCCAGTGCTTTAGTGGGAGTGCACAGCTGTGCACTGAAGCCAGGAGTTAACAACTCTTGCAGTAACAAAGGATTAAATGATTAGATTTGCAACTTCTCAACTAATGAAAAAAAAAGTGAATTCTGTCACATGAGTTTCCTAAAGAGGCCTCTGTGCTGCACTGTAAAAATTCACGTGGTCCCATATTAAATAAAGTGTCAAAGTAGTTCATACACTTACGGTGTGTGATCTAAGGAAGGATGAGTCAGTAGCATTGTTTCTGGCCATTTCCACTGGGCTTTGTTCTTGGTGTTGCACTAGTCAGGATCTGTGTCATGTGATGGCAGAAGAGACTCTTGCTGGTGAGAGAGCCAAGTGGAGCAGGTTGGTGTGTTACCACTCCAGCAGTCTGTGCTGCTTGAGAAATCCGTGTGCCATCTCTAACTAGCGGCCAGCAGTTGTGTTCCTACATGGGTGTCATACTTACAAGAGGAAGTGACTGGGGGTGGGAAGAGTTTATTGACTGGCAGTTCCCAGGGGAGTGTTAGAGAGGTGGAAAAAGAATTTGTGGCTCGGTAAATAAGGATATCGAGCTGCATTCAAAGGTAGGTTGATCTATGTATGAGGTTAATTATGTCATAAGTTTAATGCTCTTCTGGTTGTGATAAAGTGTTAATAGAAAACTGAAAAGGGTTCAAGGAATGAACTCTTTTGCAAACACAGTGTGAGATTAAAGGAACAAAACTAAACTTAGTTAATGGGGGAAAAAGCAATTCAGTGGATTAAACCTTCAGCCAGTAACTTGATAAGGTTATCTGGTAGGAGAAAATGAAATGTTTAGTAGCTGGTAGGTGACCTAGTGCAACTCAGGCAAGAAAAGTTGGAAATTATGAACAAGAGTAATAAAGCTTTGGAACAGAAAAGGTGGGAGGCGAGTAATGGATTCTTGCAACATATCAGTTCTTCCAGGGTATCTTTCTAAAGTAAACTTTGGCCTGAATTACAGCATATCAGTTTGTTCTATGAAATAGTAGATGGAGTTGCTCTCCTGCAGCAGAGCAGAACACGACTGTACAAGGGAACAGATATATAAATGAGTTTGGTATCAGTATTAAGATAGAACTTAGCTACTTATCTCTGTGATACTCTGTGTTTGTGTAGAAGGACATGGAACTTCTAACAGTCTGAGAAGGAAAGGGAGGACCAGAAAGACTTGTAACACAGAGGAGGGAGCTATCTGTAGAGACTCTTGGAGCAAAACAACTTAAAAGTTAAAAGGTTAAAAATGCCCATGTTATTATTATATGAGACATAGATACAATGTAATACCTAACAGTTTAGTTCAGCAAAACTAAAAAGCAAGGCAAACATCACTTTTGGTCTGTAATCTTAATAATTAAAGGGAGGAGAATATAACACTTCTCTGTTTTGAAATAAGAATATCAAGTTTTAATACCAGTGACTTGTATAAGAAGAATATTTCAAGCACTGATACTTCAGGGAGGCAGAGGAGGACGAGAAACCTGGGGAGCTCATACTCATTTAGGAAAACAAAGATGTAGTGATTTAACATGAAGATAATGAAAGGACATTCACATTTGTCAGTTAAGTTACTCAAGGTAAATATTTTCTGCTTTGTCAGTTACTTCAGAATTTATTGAATATAAATTTAAGCTTGTACCTTTAGGGTACAATTTACTGCATGTGGAAGAGGAGACAGAATTCTTGAAGACAGCTGAAGGGGCTTTAGCAGATGTCTTTGAAAAACATTGCAGTTGGGCACCAGATGAGTAACTGAGGAAAAAACACACATGAAAAGGGTATGTATTTCTCTGTTGAAGTCAGGGCAAAATAGTGCATGAGACTCTAGACCATGTCCTGAAGTGAACGTGGCAGAAAAATAGGACTCTGAAAAAAGCCAGGAATATTTATATCTACAGCTTAGTGTATGGCCCTCTGAAATATGTGATTCATTTCTCTTCTGAGCACGTTTGTCTGCTTCTGTAATCCAAGGTCAAAGGTTGGACTTAATGACCTTGGAGGTCTCTTCCAACCTTAGTGATTCTGTGATGAGTAACAGTTTCCCTGCTTTGCTGGCTCCTTGGCCTCTTTGAAAAACATAATTGTTAGCTCTACTGATGATTTGAAATTCAATTTCATACTGTAGGAAAGACTTCAGGCAAGTGTAGAAGTGTGTGTATTGACTGAAGTGCTTAGCAAGGCGAGGCATGGGACTGCTATTGTGAGTGTTTGTTTTGGGTGGTTTGTCCCTGCTGACTTTTAGGTGGTTCCCTGCTCAGCGCTATTGTTTGTGGGAGCTGCATAAAAATTTAGCTGTTTAAACGGGATTTGAAAATCCACTTATGAAAGCAGACACCTAACATATAAATCTGGGTTCTTGCATGAGACCATTTTTTCTGATAAGCTATGCTTTTACACTTGTCTTGCTAAACTTGTAATGTGTACTGACTCCATTTAAATGTTCCATCTGGTGCTGAGTGGTGGTAGGTGGTAACTGCAGGTGAGGTAACTTAAACCAGAGGGGACCTAGAAGGTTTTTCTGAGGATGTTGTATATTTTACACTTTCCCATGGGTATTGCATGTATATCATACTTGTAAGTAGAAGTTTGTCTGAATGCTTAGAAATTGAGGTCATTTTTTTTTCCTAATACTGAAAGAAGACAAGAATGACCATTGTGTGGCATAACAAAGACTCAGTTCCTGTAGATTCATGTCTCAAGCAGGGCTGTGAGTGGCTCCTAATGAAGAGTTGGATTAAGGCCCGTAGTTATTTTCAGCTCAGGGACTTCCCAAACCAGATGTGGTGGTAATCCTCAGCAGAGTTCCTTTCTGTGAACTGGTCCTACCTCTGCAGAAACCACATGAACTTCTAGCCTTCCTGTTATCTGACAGGGAGTTTCCACAGCCTTCCACCTCGTGTGTGAAGAGCTGTTTTGTTTTGAGCCTTTCAGCCAAGCTTTGTTTGATGTCACAGTGACATTTAATGATTTTGTAGACCTTAGTGCTGTCAGTTTTCTGAGCTGAAGAGTACCAGCTTACTTCATTGTTCCTTAAGCAGAACTCATTGCCTGTCTGGTTCCATTGAGTGAAACTAGAAAGTTTTCCATTTTCTAATAAATTGAATTGCTGTGAATTTGTTGGATGGTATCCAGGCCATCCTACGTACTGTTCAGGAGCTGTAAATAATTATGAGCATTTGTAAGTGGTAACTAAGGGACTGCATTATTAATATTTGGCACAAGTCTGCTACTTGTGGAAATAAGATCATCTAAACCTACTTAAGCTTTTTCGTGGAGGAATGTGAACTGTCTAGTGATCCTTCCTAGGTCCACTGGGATCAGACTGCATAGGTCATGGAATGTTCTCTTTTGGAATAAAACAATGGGTTGGAAAAACTTCTGGTTGCAACTGTTAGTCAGATGTGCCTTTGCTCTGTACTATATCCCCTCTTCATTAGGAGGGGAAGGGGTTAATGCATAGGTGGATCTTTGATCCAAGCATAGGCAATCATAAAAAAAAAGAAAATCAAACATGAATCCCTCAGTTTTATGAAGAGTCCTTTTGTGGTGTGTGTGGCTGTGGTTTGCTGTGGTGGTTTCTTTTCTGAACAAGTTTTCTTCCTCAATTGGTCGCGTTTGGCCTTGGCAGGATTTTTTATCACTTGTTCTTTTGTGTGTGGATTACTGTTATTCCCCACATGTATTTCTATTCTATTTTTTTTTGTAACAGTTGTCTTCATAACATAAGGACCCTATTAAGTGAATTGCTGGTGTTGCCTGATCATTCCTCTGCCTTTATTAAAGGCTGTCATGATTTGGGAATGTGGGTCTTTGCTCTAAATACAAGAGCAATTTTACATATGAAACTTAAAAAGTGTTTTAATGTAAAAGTACACATTCAAACTTGACTGTTGATTTAAACTGGAACTCATAGATTTAAAAGCCTCTCTGGAAGAATGCAAGTCTGAAGTTTCCAACCAGCTCTGTCTCTGGCAGCTGAATGTCACAGGTTTGGAAATTTTGTGGTTCTCAGCATCAGCATTAATGTATAGATGCACAAAAAAGGAATGTGTTGTATCAGCCATTTCTGTAAGGCTTTCCTACTGCTGTAGGCCTTTCTTGAGAAAATAAAGCTTACACTCCCACTGAAGCAGTGACTGCAGAGTGGATAGAAATACTCCTCTACTGTGTATATTCATAACTTGTCATTCACAAAATAGCAAATTCCTGAGCAGAGAATGTGTCACAGTGCAGGTATGGATCAGTGGGAAGGTTTCAGAAGACTTTCTTGCTCAAACCATGGCAGGGTTTGCATGTTGAAAACAAATCCTGTGGGAGTGCTGTAAGTATCTTGGAAGTGCAGAGAGGCTGTGATGAGTATTTTAACCACTTACTGTTGTTGAAAGGGATGGTTCTGCCCTGTCCCCTCTTCCCCCATGTCTCATCCCCTTGCTTTGAGCTGCTTCTGGGTATCATCTGACCTTTCAGCAAGACAGTTGAGATTTAATACCCCCAGGAAACTCTACTTTCTGTCAAGTTTTCGTTCAGCCTGATGAATTCAACACGCTATACAGACAGTCTCTGGGGACTTCATAAAACTCTCTGCTGGAGTACTGGAAGGGATATCTGGAAGCAGTGTGGCAAGAGAAGGAAAAAGGGTGTAAATCCATCCCGTTGGCACTAAGATGTTCTATCAGCTGTTCTGTGGAACTTTGCTGTGAGGTTTACAACAGTATCTCATGCTTATCCTGAGCTAGACAAATACAACTTTCTCCAAGCCATAAAGCTGTTATTGAGGTCTTTACCACTGTGCACATGAATGTAAAAGACAGGAAATATTCTGCATGGTTTCTCCCTAAACTATCACCCGATTTGCTCCACCAAGTCTTACTTTGAATGCTGTAATTACAAAACCTCAGAAACAAAAATGTCATAGATGCTGTGTTTAGTGAAGTGCACATTGTAGGGTGTTTGGGGCTCACCTTGGAGATGTGTCACATTGCACAGAAATTCCATTTTATCCAAGAGAAAAGGAAACATAAAAAGCAGCTGGTGCTGTAGTAGAAGAAGCCAAGAGTATGTCACTTAAGTGTTCACTATACGGTACAATGACACATCTAACTTTACTTTTAATGTCCTGTTAAAGGACTTCTTTCAGTTGTCGTTTTGGTTCCACAGTCACTGGGCACCGGTGGAAGTGAGATGTGGGACTGCAGGGAGCTGTCCTGCCGTCCCGCTTGCCTTGTTCTGCAGCAGTGCTGAGAGCTGCTGGGGGCTCGTGGGGACTCGTCAGCTGCAGCAGTTCTGCTCATAATGTGCTGTAGCAATATTAGTGCTGGCCCAGGGGGTCTTGGGAGCTTGCCCTACTTCTCATATTCACTATTGCTGCCGTTCCAACTGCTTTATGTGACTCTCTGAGGAGCAGAGTATCAGATAATGCCCCAGTGTGAGCTGTCATAGCTCGGAAATGCTGCCTTTCTCAGCCTTAGCAGCAAATTGCTCCCTTAAAAACCTGGATTTCAGGAATGGGGGAGGTTGTTGAGCAGCATTCAACAGTTCTGAAAATGCCGCACGTATTATTTCTTGATGTGTGTGTGTGTGTGTCTTCGCGTGTTTTCTGTAAAACATACAAATTGTCACAGTGTCGTGGTTCGAAATAGTTTGGGTTGGATCTCACTGGCAAATAGTGTGACTTCAGGAAACCAGCCTGCTGAGCTTGTTTTTGTCAGTGCTTATTGTTGTTCCACCAGTGAAGGGACTCCAGGTGCAGACTGAAGCACCTGTGATGATTTCCGTGGCTGGATGTGGGGAGAGGTTATTTTATTAAAATCAGAAATCTGTAAATAATCTTAAATTCTAAATTCCTCTATTTCCACACACTAACTTGGTTAACACATATGGTAGCTATGCCATTGTTGTGTGTTCTCAGGAAGTGGGTTTTTTTTAGCAGATTCCTACTTGTATACTTATCAAAAAGCTATGATGCCCTCCTGTCCAAAATCCCATCATAGAGTGAGAGAATAAAAATTCTGGGATAGCAAGAAGGATAAAATGTTGATGTTCATACAGATGTGATGCATATGTTTGACACCTGATTCTGTATGAAGTCCAAAAAAGATTATAAGAAACCAGTGTGGGAAAATGAACCTGTCCAGGTTGTGTGCTACAGGAAATGGTAGAGAAGCAGCCAGAGTGAGGAACACCCAGCTTGGTTCCAGACAGGGTGAGAGTATCTTCCTTTTCCCATGGCTTCCTTTAGAGTGGAAGGGAAACTGACAGCCTGTTGGCTTTGCTTTGTCAGGCTGGCAGAGTGCTGAGAGCAGGGATGGCTTCTTCCAGCCAGAGATGGAATTTGGCAGGACCAGAGGGAGTATGCAAAAACTGGAAATGAAAGTGTCAGCTATAAATAGAACCACCTACAAGTAGAACCGACCTCCTCCTTGTGATATTTTTGCCCTTTTGTTTCAGTGTTTTGTGCCCTGAAGATACAAAGTATTTAGTTGTAGTTTGGCAATAGTTCTCTGAATGAGAGGTCTCAGGATTGCCGAGTGTGTTTGGGTTTGTTGTAGTAATAATGTGACTGGAAAACAGAATTGACTATATGCAGTAAGTCTAACAGTATTTGGACCAGGTGGTTCAACTCAAAAGAAAATAGAGGAAACTAGAATTGTCACCTTAATAAGTGCACTTCAGAGGCTAGAAGAAATGTGCAGTGGTTCAACCTGTTCAGCTGAAAAATGGCTAACATCCCATAATGCTGCAAGAAAATACTACTTACTAATACTTGGATAGTATTAGTCATGCCAGGGCTTGAATGTATTGTCTGGTTTGGATGTCTACAATGCTTCAGTAAGAGGAGGGGAGAAGAGAAACGAAAACCTGATGAGAGCCAAGAAAGATTTGATGACTGGAAGCTGGAGCAGCTAATGGAGTGCTAAAATAGTGGTTTGGCAGTGAGAAGAGTGAATTGAGTTAAAGCTTGTTCTCAGTTGAAATATTTAAGTCAAAACGTCCTATTGCGAGTTATATTAAAGTACAAGCAGTAGTTAAAAGCTTGAGGAAGCAGCTCTGGAAGGGGTTCCATGGTTGCAAGTCACTGATCAGAGTTAGAGTGGGATCTGATGAGCAGCTTCTACCTTTGAACTAAAGGGGGAGGTATTTTTCTAGACTGCTGTTTCATATAGATACATTTTAAAAGGTACATTTCTTTGAACAATTTCTGAGAGGATTTTGCCTTCCTGCCATTGAAAAACAACTTTGGAGATTATGAACTACAGGAAGAGTATTTGCTACACTGCAGCTCAGTGAAGCTCCTGTATCCTCACAGAGAGGAAATTATACTTGCCCTTATCATCTCACAGTCATAGCAATACTTACAATGAACAGTTGGGCTTTGAGACATTTATTCATCAGCTCTAGATTAGAAAATGTATATTTAACTGCTTGAAACTTACTTGTTCAGTTTGTGTAATTGAAGGGTTAAGATAGCTTTAAAACTTTTATCTAAAGCATTTGTCTGCTATAAACTGATGCTCATATTTAGGAGTCAAATAACATCTTGAAACAGAAAGCTGCACCTTTGGGACTGCAAGTGCAAAAAGTTGTCTTTCCCAACTGTGAGTTACAGATGCACTGATTGGTAAATTCCCACTGTTTGTATAACATGAGTGAGTTAAGGAGCTTACCTACTTGTTATCTTGTGTGCTTCTCCTGCTCCAGAAATGTCAGTCCAAGTTGTGTACAGTCCTCTTACGCAGAAATTTCTAATCTTCTAAAAGTTTTGGCTTTGAAGTTGACTTTACAATGCGGCACAAGATAAGACAGCTTATATTGTTGACAGATCAGAAGTAATGTGTACAACTGGGGAGACTTCACAGAACCACTGCTTCCTCAATTGTGAAGGTGTTTGTTGTTTTTTGGGGTTTGGGTGTGTGTTTCTGGTGAAAGCGTGCTGGAAGTACATCAGCTACTAAAGAAGTCAGCAATAACTTTGGTTGGGTTTTTACTTGAAGCCCATTAATGCTGGATAATTGAATGGTAGGATGGATTTCCCTCTGACTTTCACACAGCTCCTGCCCACCACCCCCTCCAAAACCCTTGGGGTGGCTTAGGGTTGGTGAGCAAGGATTGGATTCAGTGGTTGTGAAACAGTAAGTTCTTCATGCATTGAGCAGGTAGACCTGGCTTGGAAACTCAGAACTTCGGCTGAGTTTATATTTCAGTAATTGAAAGAGTAGATTTCATTTGTTGTGTTTGGTTTCTTTTTTTTACTTTAACAGTGAGTCTCTCATTACTAAAAGAACAATTGATTTTTATGTTAAATGGATAGTAACTGGTCCAAAAGACTTAAAGTTTCTGTTGCCTTTAAATTTAAAGTCTTCTCATCCTCCCCAGTGTTGAAAATATAGTGCCTTGTTTCTTCCCACACATGCACAAAATCTTCTGAAAGATTGGAATAAATGAGTATTAAATACTACATCCTAACACAGATTTTGTGAACTTACTTTAACAGCATTTAACATCAGTGGATCCTATTTTTAATGTAATATATAATTATTTTGTCCTATAACTTACATTACAGAAATTCTGTGTGCTGTGCTGAAAATTTCTGAAACATTGTCTTAAAATATGTTGATTATGTGTTGATGGGTTTGTTTAAATAATTAAAACACTTCTGGTATAGAGCTCAGTCCTTTTCCCACAAGTAGCTGTTCTCAGAATAACTTTTTTTTATTCCATTGTGGTTGTATCCATTTCCAGTGAAATCAGTCTGGATGTTTTTGATCATAGGACGTGTTGAAACAAGACATCCAAAGGCATGAAGGAGTGTCCTGATGGTGGCTCTTTCACTGGTGGTTATACCTGGGTGTAATTCTTCGTCTAATTTTTCTTACTCTTTGTAAGAGATCAGCTGTTACCTTACAGAGGTTGTGTGACATCTATACTGTTTTGTGAAACCCTCCATAATGTGTCTGTCTTGACATCTGAGATTAAATATCAACACGTGTTCTTAGAATACCTGTGGTGATCTCAGTGTGTCTATAAAATGTCGTAAGGCACCCAGTAAAATGTTTGCCCAGCTCTGAGGCAGAATTCATGGTTCCTGCTCTAAGTGGAGACATCTGAAGTGCTGATTAGTCTTATTCTGTCCACTGTGGCTGAGTTTAGGAATTACTTTAGCACCAGTATAGTTATACCCAGTATCTGTGATGTGAGAACCTGTAGTTGGTGCTTCCAGTAGCCTGTAGAGGGACTGTAGTTTGGTTTATGTGTAGAAATATTTCAGAAATCCCTTCAAACCTGGTCTTCCAAGAAAGGCAGTTCCCTTTTTTGTTTCCCTGTGGAAGCAGTTTCTGGAAACCTAAGTACATGTACTGACGAATTGATTATTGAAGCAGGCCAAATTCCTTTGGTAACAGCAACATGTTGGTACTGATTTCCAAGAGTGTGCATCACCACCTCTTGACAAGGGCTTGATTAGCTCCCTTGTGATGTTTCCTTTTGATGGCTGCCCAAAATGAAATATGTGAACAGGCCAACATAAGCTGACTTCAAAGAATAAGAGCTCAAAGAGTCTAATCTTGGCTGACGAGAAGCTTATACCAGATCAAGCTTTCAATAATGGTTGCAAACTAGCAAGCTTTGCTGAAACACTCCTGCAGCTGGGATTCCCTGTGTAGGTACAGAGGCAAACAGTGTTGGGATGTGAGAGGAGGGGAAGTCTCCGTGTCTGAGGGTCAGCTGGATAGTCAGATGCTGGTTCTGATGATGAGTCAGTCTGCAGACCCAGTGGCTGGTCTGTAGGATCATGTTAGACCTTCAGCTGTATCACTGGAGGTACAGACCAGTCTCCTGCCAGGGAGGGAAATACTTCATCCATAGCACAGACAGGTGGTCTAAACAGGTTTGATTCTGGAAGTGACATGGATTGGCTTTGGTTTTGTTCCAGTTTCTGTTTTCTGCTTTGAAGATGGTCTGAATCTCCATCCATAAGGCCTTCCCATGGGACTGCATCAGCCTTGAAGGACACTTTTATTGAACATGAGCTAGGATTTTTGAAGGTTGTTAGATCTGTTGGGTTCTCTTTCAAGAACCAGCCTGTTTTCCTTTCCTTCCATGTTGTCTGAAGCTCCATACTTGGAGGTGCAGACAATCTGAACCAGGGAAGAGTGACTGATACACCACGTGGGTGTGCTGCCAACCACAGGGATCTCAACAGGCCAGAGAAAAGGGTCACCAAGAACCTTATAAAGAACCTTATGAACTTAGCAAAGAGAAATGTCAAGTCCTGCACTTGGAAAGGAAAAACCCTGTGTCTCAGTATAGGTTATGGACTGACCATCTGGAAAACACCTTGGCAGAAAAGGTCTTAGTGATTCGTGAGCCAGCAGTGATGCCCCTGCAGCAAAGAAGGCCAACAAGCCCCCTGGATTGCTTTAGGAGTTGTGTTGCCAGCAGTCTGAGGGAAGTGATCCTTCCCATTTACTGAGCATTGCTGAGCATTACTGTTCTGGTTTTAAGTAACCAGAGTTTTTTATTAGCTGGGGGGGGCTAGGAGAGAGGCTTCTTTAAGAAGCTGCTAGAGTTTTTCTCTGCTCTAAGATAGCCAAGGTCAGGCAACAACGCCTCTGTGATAACATATTTAAGAAGGAGTAGAGAAAGAAAGTCTGCGCAGAACATCATGGCCGCTTAAGAGACAGGAGGGTGCGGAGCTTGATNTCTCCTGCCAGGGAGGGAAATACTTCATCCATAGCACAGACAGGTGGTCTAAACAGGTTTGATTCTGGAAGTGACATGGATTGGCTTTGGTTTTGTTCCAGTTTCTGTTTTCTGCTTTGAAGATGGTCTGAATCTCCATCCATAAGGCCTACCCATGGGACTGCATCAGCCTTGAAGGACACTTTTATTGAACATGAGCTAGGATTTTTGAAGGTTGTTAGATCTGTTGGGTTCTCTTTCAAGAACCAGCCTGTTTTCCTTTCCTTCCATGTTGTCTGAAGCTCCATACTTGGAGGTGCAGACAATCTGAACCAGGGAAGAGTGACTGATACACCACGTGGGTGTGCTGCCAACCACAGGGATCTCAACAGGCCAGAGAAAAGGGTCACCAAGAACCTTATAAAGAACCTTATGAACTTAGCAAAGAGAAATGTCAAGTCCTGCACTTGGAAAGGAAAAACCCTGTGTCTCAGTATAGGTTATGGACTGACCATCTGGAAAACACCTTGGCAGAAAAGGTCTTAGTGATTCGTGAGCCAGCAGTGATGCCCCTGCAGCAAAGAAGGCCAACAAGCCCCCTGGATTGCTTTAGGAGTTGTGTTGCCAGCAGTCTGAGGGAAGTGATCCTTCCCATTTACTGAGCATTGCTGAGACACTTCTGAGTCCTGGGTCTAGTTCTGAGCTCCCCAGTGCAAGAGAAAGTTATTTTAGTTACCACTTATTCTTGGTGTTGAGGCAACAGGTAAGTCCTTTGTTAACGTATCTGGAAGTAAAAGTTTTAGGTACTTTCCCTTATCAACAGAGAGACAGGACCTGAGGCTCCTCTTGATCTGGAAGTCTCGGTGTTGTATGAACAAGATAAAAAGCAGCATATTGTCCTGTGGCTCCATTGCCACTATGACAGTTTGGAAAACTGTGAGGTGATGCCATGATATGACCTGTTCCATCTTTTCTTAGAGACACTACTGATGAACAGACAATTTTGGTGTACATGGGAATGCACATGGACAATGTGTTGATCTATTGAGAAACTGCATGTGGAGTTTTTCTTCTCTTTATTGGGGACTTTTTTCCCCCTTCTGTCAGCGCTGTTTATCTTGTAGCTTTGTGGCTGGTTTAAATTCACAGGCTGCTTCCCTCCAGCTACTTTTTCTTTAGGAAAGATGGCAAGCAGCTGTTGGAAGCTGGGAGTTGTTTGAGCAGCCCCTGCCTTCCCTGGAGCAGGGGATCCCTGTGCCCTCTGAGGGGCTGTGGGAGCTGCAGGAGGCTTTTGCATCCATCACTGCCCTGTGTGTGGTTGGGTTGAAACATGAGCTACTGATGTCAGGGGGAGTTCCAGAGCTCAGATGTGGATCCTTGGCTGCCAGGGGCTGATGAACCTGCTGCTGAGTGAGTGGTAAAAGGATGACCTCAAGCAAACCAGGGTAAAATCACTTCTTTGCTCCAGAGAGTGCAGTGAGATGCATCTACATGCAAGAGGAAGCCACAGGGCTTTTTATCCTCTGGGAGTATAGTGTGTTCTTGCAAACAGTATTAGGGAGCTCAAGGAACACAAATGTGCCATTAAAACAACACAATATCAATATATTGGGAAAATATGAAATATTCTGACAGCTGCTCTTTAAGCACTGCAGGAAAAAGGAAATAACACTGCTTTAGTTCGAAGATCTTCCTGTGATTCCTCAGGAGTATTCCATAATAAAGACTCTGATGTAGGAACTGCTTGTTACTTGCAGCAGCCGTGCCCATGTATGCTGGTCTGCATCTTGAAATTATCCCAGGGAATCCTGCAGTCCTTATGCTGCTGAGCTGAAATCTCCCCCAGTAGTAAGTCCATGTGCACCTGGAGCCTCCAGACACCTGCAGCACCTCTTGAAGAAATGCTGCTAGTGAAGAGAAATAACCTGGTTTTCTATTTAGTACTAGTTTGTACTGTGACAGTGAACGCCAGCAGTGGAACATTGCTGCAAAGGGAAGTAAATTATTTCCTTTTTGCAGCTGTTTTTGGTTCAGACATAAGGACAACGAGTATCTTTTCAATTACTTCTTCAGGAAACCACACCACCGTTTTCTTCTGTCATTTTGAAATAGTATTTTAAGTATGAGACGCTTGTGATTCATAAAGTTGTGAATTGCATTTCTTGTAGAATAATATGTATGTATGTTGGAGATTGGTTACCCCTAGGCAAGAAGTCAACTAAGCTGGTGGAGCTTGTGTAAAGAGGTCCTGACTCCTGGGTGGGTGCTTGGCACATGTAGTTGACCTACTTTAGCTCTGACCTTGATTTGCTCAGAGGTGTTTGTGTACTCGTGATCAGCTTTGCTGCATGATTAAGCTGGTCACGTGTCATCTCACTTTTTTTTTTTTAAGGGATGAACAGTAAGGTTTCTTTTTACTGTCTCATTAGCCTTGTCACAGGAGTTTGGAGCAGGATGGAATGCAAGGAAGGGGAATCCTGAAGGAAGTAGTCCCAAACAGGCTGTAGAGAGAAACTGCCATGTGATACAATGACAAAATATCATTTGATTCTTGTCTACAGGAGAATTTAATCAGGAAGTGGACTACATGGCATTTTTTCAAGTAGGTCTCTGGAGTACTTTGGCAACAGGCTCAGCATCATAAACAGAAGATTTGAACTTTGCTTATATATGAGTTACTTGTGCACTCCTCATAGGGAACTGTTTTTAGCCATTAAACATCTAGAAGCTGGTGGCCGAAAAGACATTAAAATATTCAATTTTTCAGAATTTTAAGAAAGCCTTTTAACAAAACACTTCTCTGAACTGTTCCTATTTAGTGAGGCATGCTGATTTTTGCTCTGATCATTGGGTTGACATTTTCTTAACTTTAAACATCATTTCACACGACATGCATGGTTCTTAACTCCTGTAATGCTAAAATGTAGGACTGTGATTGTTAGAATGGGGGTGAGCATTTGGGATGTGGTAGAGAAAAGGCTGACTGGAAAAGAAATTGAGAATCCTGCATTTTATGTATTTTTTTCTGCTTAAATGGTCAAGACACTTAACATAGCTGCTTTGAAATGGTAAAATGTAGACAGTTATAATTTAAAATAGCAGCACAGTTGAATGGATACTTGATTTTAAGATTTTTTTTATATAAAACTGATTTGAAATTTTTATTTGTGATGAACATCAGTATTTTTTTTTTAGCATTACTGCTCAGTGACTTGTGCAGTGTTCTGATTATGAAGCTAAAATGCTGACTGTTGCAGGCATTCTTAAAAGGAAAGGACTGTGTTAAACTTACAAACCCCCTTTTTCCCCCCTCTTTTTAATTTGTTAATTCCAGCTCATCCCAACCTTCTGTCTGACATCTATGTCATAAGTAATCCATGAAATTATGTAAAGCAGTAAAATGCGAGTTCAACAAGTACCCTCACATACAGAGATGTGCAGAAACTTGTGAAAGTTAATTGTAGGTGGTTGGATCAGAAATTTCAGATACTTCTTGTTTCTAATATGTGCATTATGCAGTGCTTGGGGTTTCTACCAGATTCCAAGATGGAATCATGGATGCACAGTGATTGGACAGTGGAAAACAGAGGCAGCATAAGTTGTTTGCTATGAGAGTACTCTTACCACTGCTGAAGAAATTATACCAAATGACTTTGGGTTTTGTGAGGTTTCTCTTGGCTTATCACTCGTAATGTGTCCCTGTATGTGATTCAGTAGAATTGGTAATAATTCAGTCATGTTGACACAACACTGGCTCTGTGACTTGTCAACTCCTGAGCGTGTCCTGGGAGCTGCTTGTTCTGTGTGTTTGGGAAGTTCTACTGCTGCCACAGCCTGGAAAGGCACCAGGGTGTTAACAGGGGCATTAACCAGAAAACTGTATCCATTAGACTTCCAATGTTTTTTTGCATCAGGAAGACATAGAACAGTTTTTAAGTCTTCCATAGTAAGTTTTGCTGAAAAACTTGTTTTGTGACAGCAGGCTGGAAGGGCAGGACATCCACCTGCAGACCAGCCACTAAATTTACAGTATAGCTGGGAAATACATTTGAGGACCTGAGCTGTAGTATGAGATGTGGGGTTTATATAAGACATGAAGCCTACAGAATAGAACAAAATAACCCCTGTCCTTCAGAAATGCCAAAGGCTCTTACAGTGGAAAATAAGTGAGCCAAGCCCAAACTGTCTTACTGCTATGGCCACCTTAAAATAGGGCAGTCAGGAGGGAAGGGGTAAGTCTGTCTTTTGCACTGTGACAGCAGTTTCAGTCATTGTGGCAGCATCTGACAACAGATCTGTTCATGACTGTTATTGTGTGATCATTGATTATGAGTGAAGGGGGTTTATGCAAAGACCAAAGAATGATAAGCAGGGCCCAAAGGGAAGGGATGCTGAGGAGATTCCTTCTGTTCCAAAGCTTGGTCCACTGGAGATACACATCCCAATATCTAACCCTTTGGATGGATGGATAAAGCTTCTACACTTTATAAGGAAATGAATATTTGATCCATTGCTGTTGTAAACTATGTCTGAAGCAACTCTTCTAAACAAGCTTGTTTTGAAGGTGTCTCACGAGCTTGCTGGTTTTCCTCCCTTTCAGGTTGTTGAAAGCATTTGACCAACTGAATATGAGGCATGGAAGAGTTCTAAGGTGATCAGCTGCTTTGGGCTGAGCATCATCATCTTTGCTCAAGTGGATCAAGGCTTCCAAAACAGGCCTTCAGGTAAAAACTCTTCTGTTTCATAGAATGAACTTTTCACTGGGTTTCCTCCAACAATATGATTATTTGCTGTCTGGAGGATTAAAAAGTGTATGTTTTGGATGAAAAAGCCAATTAGATTCTTTTGTACTTTTAACTATTTTTCTTAAACTATTATCGAATTTAGTTTTTTATTTGGTGAGTCTGCTCTAGTGGAAGTGTTCTATTTCTGTGGGAATCTTCTGAATTCTGTTTCATAAAATTCAGTGGAATTAGAACTTTTAAAGCTTGTGAACTTTGATAACATGATCTTCAAATGGAGAGGCACACTAAAACTAGTGTGCAGTATTTCTGTTAGGTAGACGTAATTGGCTGGTCAGTTAACATAAGATTAAATGTGGTTTAGTTAAAAATCACAGACAATTCTTTAAAAACAATGTTTTAAGTGATGTGTTTTGAGAGTGGACATGTTTTGTGTGCAATATTCAATACACTGGTAAGTGGAAAAGGAGAAGTTGCCTATTACCTCTTTTATGGCAAAAGGAAGTAACAGAAACTGATTTTCACAGTTTTAGAGAATGCTAAGTTTGAGATAACTTTGTTTTGGTTAAAAATATGTAAGTTTCTGCTTATATTAATACAGTGGTTTTTTGGTTGGTGGGTTTGTTGTTTTTTTTTTCCCCAATGTTAGACAGTCCAATGGCAGACCAAAGGATGGACATATCTTCTACAATTAGTGACTTTATGTCACCAGACCCTGCTGACTTGATCTCCAGTTCCCTTAGCACTTCAGGAATGGATTGTAATAGGAAAAGAAAGGGAAGCTCTACCGATTATCAGTAAGTTGGATTTCTCTTGATTTAGCACTGCTAAAAAGAGGTGGTAACACAACAATACAGTGGGGGAGACTATAGAAATATTTATAGCAATTTTTAAGTAATTTGTCTTGACAACCTGCCTTAAAGGTTTTAATAAAGAAAAAAGCTACTGTGCACTAAGAGGCAAGTTCATTATTTAATAATAGAAATAAATCTATCATTTCAGTGCAGGTAGAATTGAGGGCTATCAGATGCAGTATGGCTGAGGAGAAAAGCTTTGGGCTGATGGGGGGATGAAATTAATACAGATGAAATGTGAGGTGTGAAGGTTGATTATATCAACCACTTACATGGGAAATAGAATGTCTGACTGTTGGAGGGGAAAGGTAATAAATTCATTGAAAAGCAGAAGCAAAACTAGGAATAGTTCCTTTTCTTCACCTATTTTTTGCCTCTTTAGTCACTTCCTATCAGTGTGCTGCCAACCTTTGCCTGATGAAACTATTTTTGTCTCAATTGAATATGAATCTGAATAGTCTTTGGTTTGAGGCATTAGAGCTGCCTTTCATTTAATCAACTGCTTTAATCTTGTCTCAGTTCTCCACTGTAGGCTATTAATCCTAACAAAATAAAAACTTGATTTCTTCTCAATCAGAATGTGGTTTTGTTTAAAGAAAGCTGCTTCTCATTAGGGGAAGCTGGCTAATAACAATGCTCAGAAGCACTCTCCAAGCCATATCTTCTCTCCTGGGGCAGGTATTTGAAGTAGAAAGAAATGCCACCAACTCTGCTTTAGAGTAGTGAAGGTTGTAGCTGAGTTTGCCAAATTTCCCAGTGTGGAATGTCTGCACTAGGTACACCAAGACTGACCTACTTACTCCAAGTCACTGTGCAAACCTCCTGTGTATTGTATCTTAACAAAGTCTGGCTGCAGGGTAACTTGTGAATGGACACATCCATTATTCATACAGCCCTGGAGTCCTTTGTTATGTAACTCAGCACAAATTTTATCACTGTGGGCTTTGGATTGCTGGCAGTTCTTTTTACAGGAAGGGGCAGAATTTTTAATCCATGCTGAGCATGACAATTAAGAATTAGATTCCCTGTGCATAGGACTTCTTTTTAGGAGAACTTATGCACAGAACTTTGAATGCCTTTTAAAGACCACAAACAAACTGCATTCCTGCCTTCTCTAAAATGCCTTTAGTCTTCCTGTAAAGTACATAAGTCCCTCTAGCTGAATTGACTACAACAAAATTCAGTGAACAGCCTCAATCTTACCAACTTCCTCTTCTCTAGAAAGGATTTCTCCATCTTTATTCCTCTGGGTAGGAAGCATTGCTCAAGTCCTCTTTTCCAAAAGACAGCTTGCTCTTGTAAGTTATAATCCTGCCCTTTAGGTTTTGTGTGCATTTTTTTTTTTTTAAGTGTGACAACACTGTTTCCTTAAATCCTTTGTGAAGTAAGTTCACAACAGCTGTAGTCATACCACAGTTCATTTTGTGTTGCAAAGGAAATGATGGCTTGTAAATGTTCCTCTTTTAAATTAGAGCTTAAGGTAGACTGCCTTGATCCCCTTGATATATGTATGTATGGGTAAATGTTCAGAAATGCTACTGTTCAACTTTTTCGGCCTCTTAACATAAATTATCTGGGTGTCCAGTTTTATGCTTAATGTACCAGTAAAGCCAGGGAATAAAAGGCAGAACCCACCTGTTTTAGTGTGGTTCTTTGTTCACCTCTCAAGTACAAACATTTTCATCAGCTGCACTTTCAGGACTCTGCACCAGCTTCTTTTAATTCTTTCTCCTGCAACTCCTCCAGGAAAATTCCTGCCCAGCCTATTGCTGTCACTTCAGCAAAGGCTGGCTGTTCTCCACTATGGTCTGTTTTAGTCAAATGTTGCAATCCAAGACTTCATGCACAGGTCTATAAACAGTTAATTTCTTTTCTTGGGAGCAATGGTTTCAATTTATATAATATATGATGAGAAAACAACCTATCCTGGTGCATTTTTAACTTGCCTTGTACCTCTTAGATTTTGCTTTCTGGTTTGTTTGGGGTTTTTTTAAGGCTAAAATGAATTGTGTTACAACAAACATCCTGGAGCTCGAGGTGGTATCACAAGTGCTATTTAATTGTGAGCATCAGGAGTGCATTGAGCCAGTGGCTGAGGCAGTAACTCAAGTGTAGAGATTGAGAGATGAAGAAAACATTTAGCGTTATTCAAACTTCTTTTTAAAACTAGTCACAAAGATAATTGATCTAAGAGTACAGTGAGTAATATATGTTCCTTTTTAAGAAGGCTTATGTCCAGTGTTGAACAGGAATACTTAGTATGTTAATGGCTGATATGAGAAGATTTATTCGTAAGGCTTTTATAAAACAGCCTCCTATCATGTTAAAGCTCAGTGGTATTTCAGGTCACTTTACAGTCTTGGAGTGATGCCAGCAGTTAGTTTGCATGCAGAAATTCTGTTTGAGTTCCTTATGATGTGATAAAGTCTGTATAAACTTCAGGCTTGGAACTTCAGTACTGACTGAAGCAAAATGTACATCTGTCCTGCTGGGCAAGAATCAAAAACTGAGAAACTTGGGATACTCTATTTTTATTTTTATGTTTTATTTCTGGCCTTAGAGTCCTCTGAAATCCCATTTATCTAACCACAAGGACAACAAGCATAAAGCACAGATCTTTCCTTTCTGAAGATGAAACAATATCTCAATGATTTCCATAACATAATTTAGGTTAGTTGTTTTACTAGTTTTTCCACATTAAGTGTAATGAACTATGCTATCTTTTCTTAAAAAGCAGAATTATTCTGTCAGAAAGTAGATTAATTTGAACAAGCTTGTTTCTTTAGAGTAAGCTCACTGCTATTGTCCTGTTTTCATTGTGCTTTTCATTTCAAATAGAGTATGAATTAGCTTGAGCATTTCAGCAGAAAATGTAAGACATTATTCTTATTTCCTGTATGTGGTGTACTTTATTTTTCTTTCTTTTCAGACTCGATGGCTTTCCTTTTGAGTAAGTATAACTATTTTAGTAATTGGTTTCACGTGAAAAAGATGATCAATGTTTGTTCTTTGCCTTTCCTTCCTTTTACTTAAAATTTGCAGGTAAAAATTAAAACAGAATTAGCCAGGCCTGAGAGAGTCCATTTAAGCACAGCTGTACAGATTTATATAAACCAAAACATTCTCTTCCTAATTATTTTGTCTAACAAAAGACGTGTAGTCATAGGCGTTCAACTGTTTTTTACCAAATACAGCTGTGAAAACTTAAACTTTCCTCCTGCTTATGTGGTCACAATACTAAAATGTAACGAGGGGGATCCTTTCTATTCCTTTTCTATTCTTTATGCCCCTTTCCTTCTTCTTTCATGCTGAAACCCCAGCCATGTGTCTATGAAAGTTGCACTAATTTAAAATGTGCCTAGTTAGTTTCATACAGTCTTTGATTTTCTCTATGCATTTGGCCATCTCCAGTGGTTTGTTGGACTAGATTATTACCATCTTCTACCCCAAAATCAACTACCATGAGGCAGACTGGGGTGTAGAACACACAGGCATCTGCACAAAGTAATTCAGGGCAATTTGTGAATTTTATGCTTAGCACTTGCATAACTGCCTCTGGTCAAACTTGTCTCTTCAGTAAATGCCAGGTGGTAGACCTAGTGCTGATGAAAGCTTAAAAATAACTGCTTTGAAATGGTCTTTTTTTCCCTCCCTTTTGGTTAACTGAAAAACATTTTTATAACAGATGATATCTTTGAACTGCAGCATGTTTTACTGTCAAACACATCAAACTGTGCCATTTAGTTAGCTCCGAAGGAGAGACAACTAATTTAAGAAAATGTTTTAATATTACAAAAACCATTTTAGTGCTTCCATGTTGTTGCTTTTATATTCTTGTTTTTGTATTTATGATTTAAATATGACAAGAATACTTTATTCACATTTTATGATCGTTTGATTACAGTTCTGCTAATCCTTCTGAGTTTGTGATGTGTTGCTTTGTTCTGTTTCTGCAGGGAAGGTATGGATACAGATAAAGATGACCAACATGGAAGGTACTGGTGATACAGCCTCTGAAATGTTATTTCCACAATACTGACACAGGGATACCTGTCTGTGGATACCTGTTCTCAGTGTCACTGTAGTCATATGTCCCAAATTGTCTTTGCTAGGATAAAGGCATAATATTGTTAAACAAGGTAGAAGAGACAAGCAAAAAAAACACACCAAACTTTGAGGCACAATATTATAAATATTGTTCTTTCTCTAGAAAGGTTAAATACGTATACAAATTCTAAAAAAATGGATTTTAAAGAGGATCAGTAGTTATGTAAGATGCATTAAAAGAAGCAGGTTGAATGATTTCAACATGGTAACTTTGTGATGTTGTTTCTCAACAGGTTGGAGTATGCAGACCAACAAGGCAGAATAAAAAATGCAAGGTAATGCTCTAAACAAGTCTATTGAAACGAGTTACCCCTTGCTTTTTGCCGTATATGAATTATTTGCATGTGTTTCTTCTCCCAAAAATATTTTTTTTCTGACTGGCCTTCCCTTATTTTTCTATCTTTTCACGGTTAACATTTTTTCATTAGGTTTACATATAGCTTTTTGGAAATACTAATTTGGTTGGTAACTTGGTTTTGATCATTTCATTACTGTTGAAATCTAAGCCAGTATGTTTCTGATAACAATACATTCTTCATCTTGTTCCTTGCACAATCCGTAGTGGGTTGTGAAAGTGTCAACAGTGACTCTTAATATGGGAAGATATAAACCAAACATTAAATTTTTTAGCATTTATAATTAATTGTCCTGATTAGGAAGAGTTTGGTTCTGAGGCGTCTCACATACTTGAAGGATGGGTAGAAGACTTTACATTGCCACAGCAAAAAGTAGTTTTAAATACTCAGTATGTTCATGTGGTATACTGGTTACAAATTCTTAATTGAACTGAATCACAGAATGGTTTAGATTGGAAAAAGCCTTTAAGATCATTGACTCCAACCATTAACCCAGCACTCCAAGTCCCACTAAACCACCCCACTAAACCACTGCCACCTGTCACTGTCCAGGGATGGTAACTCAAACACTGCCTCTTCCAGTGCTTGGCAGCCCTTTCAGGGAACAATTTTTTCCCAATACCCAATCTAAAAGTGTTTTGTTCAATATTTACATGCACTGGAATTTGCTTATCTGTGACCTTTAGATGCCAGTCATGTCTCAGTGTTTCAGCTAAGGATAAAAGTGCTGCACAAGAGGGTAACTGGGTTATCAGGAGGAGGTTACTTTTGTGCTTTTGTCGTGCTCTATTTGGGCATTTTTTAATATGCTGTATTTTCTCATGCTTCTCTGCTTTTCTTCACCACCTTACTTGTTCAGGGAGGCTCACAGTCAGATTGAGAAGAGGCGTAGGGATAAGATGAACAGTTTCATAGACGAGCTGGCGTCGTTGGTGCCAACGTGCAACGCCATGTCCCGGAAGCTGGACAAGCTCACCGTGCTGAGGATGGCTGTCCAGCACATGAAAACATTACGTGGTGAGTTGGTGGGGAGGGGAGGGAGGGGGAGGACACATGTCAGGGCTGCAGGGGGATCCAAAATGGGTTTTCCCCCAAAGCCATAAAATTTCTCTTGCTTTCTTGCCCCGTTGCCAAAAGGATGTAAGTCAATATGTTATGGGAGGGCTTTTCCCCTTTTCTTGGCATTTGCTGCTGAGTGCTCATTTATAGCTTACTAGTTCATGGTCCAATAAATACCTCGATCTGACTGGGAAACTTGGGGATGAGAAGAGAATAATTTTCCATCATCTGACCTAGTGATAATTGTCACCAGATCCCACAGCACTGAGGCAGGTGGGGAGAGGGAACAAAGGGCGTTAGTAGCAGTGCACAGTTGGCTCTGGTGTGGCACTGAGCAGTGCTTGAAGCAGGCAATGTGCAAAACTTGTCAGTAGAGAGGTTAGGTTTTAGGTGTAAATAATATTCCTACAGGACTTGTAAGGTTTTGTGTTCATACCTTTAGCTCTGTATGAAAGAATGGAGAGTACTTTGAAGATTTAATCTTAGTCTTTTTAACCAGTTTCTTTTGAAAGCACTTGAAGGGAAACACACAGGCTGAGACAAATTGGGGTTGTTGCAAATCTATGTATGTCCTGAAGCTTCATATAAGAGTGCTTGGGTGCAATGGGTGATGATGTTAAAAGTTTAAGCCTTCAAGAAATATGCTGCTGAGAAAAGATAGGGATGCAGCTAAATTAAAAAAAGAGCCACTGTTCTCGTTTCCAGGAGAGCTGGTGTGTTCCAGTCATATTTATCCTGGTGTTTTTGAAAGGTTTAAGTTTTCTGCCACTGTCATTTGATAAGGTTAATACTTCATAATGCTGCAGTGGTTACTCGTTTGACTCTCTTTTGCCTTTATGAAGGGAATAGAATGAGAAGAATTACTCTTTAATAAATAGCTGCCTCATTTGTTGCTAATTTTGGAGTTTTGGCATTGTGAGATGATGTTGTTGTAATGCTGTTTTTAATTTGGTGTGGACTGAGAATGATTTGTAAGCTCCAAAATTTACATGAACTTGTCATGTTTTACTGACATATATGGAGAAGAAATAGTTTGAATGTTTTTATTCATTTTTAATTCTGAGACTAGACCATAAATCAAGGACAGTGTTTGGATAAAAAAATACATCAAGGAATACTTTTATATCTCAGAGGGCATTTAATTTGCATTACTACAGAATGCAGTACTTTTGTTTTAGCAAAAGAGCTTCATCCTTTTTGAAGTCAATACCAACAGAGCTCACATTGATAGTGAAACAAAACCAAAAAGTAACTTTCATTTTAAAGAACACCTGCAGTGAGCAACAGTCTAAGAAGGAGCCAAAGGAAAGTGTGTATTGTTAAGTTGGTGATATGGGGATTGTTTGTTTTCTTTAGGTGCTACAAACCCATATACAGAAGCAAACTACAAGCCTGCTTTTCTATCAGATGATGAATTAAAACATCTTATTCTCAGGGTACGTTTCCACTTTTAATTAAGAGGTATTAATGGCTGTGAATATGATTCTCCCAAAGCACAACACCAGTATTTTTCTGCCTTGAATTTTGGCTTAAAAATGTTTTGATCATGGAAGATAATTAAGAAATCTGCAGACTGCTTCATAAAATCAATGGGTTTAATGATGAACTAGCATTCCTTAACCTAAGCATAAAGAGTTAAGAGGGAGGTTTGAAGAAAACTGATACCTTGATGGTAACGATCAGAATCTTCAGTTATTTCATGGAATGAACCAAAATGATGTAAATTGCTCTCTTGCAGACTCTCTGCCATGGGCTACCTTGCTGTGATTTTCAGTGTGCAATGACACAACAGACACCCTGTTTTGAGGTCACTGGTGTAACATGACTTAGTGTGTTTGGCTGCTTGCTGTAAACTTCTTTTGTAGCTTGGAGAGCATATCTCACTTTTCAGTGGTTAAGCTCTTCTGGTAGCTCATGTAATTGATGAAGCACTGCAGTGTCCAGATGCAGCATATGCAGAATTTAATTTCTGCAACATTGTGACTGTGACTCTAAAGCTATAAAACTGGGGCCTGTTCCTGTATGCTTGTGTGTGACTGAAAAAGAGTACTTTGGAAATGGGAATTAGTTGCCTACAGGCACAGAAATAAATATCCAGGTTCTGTTTGGTTTCTAAAAGAGGAACTGTGGAATAAGTACAGTTAAAATAATATTTTAATTTGAAGGCATTATTAAACATAATCATAATATTATTGGACAAGACTTGGGTTCTTTCTTCTCATAAAAGTAATTTTACATTCCAGGCATGTTGCCCAGAATGATGCCAAAAATGTTTGCACATGCAAAGAAAAACTATTGTAATTTCACATTTTGCCTGTTGACTCAGTTATCTCTAGATGCTAAGACAGCTCTCCTAGTGTAGAAATTCTACTTTTTAGAAAGTGTTTTTAAAGGTTATAATGATGCAATGAGGATGTATAACTTAGTATTTTACCTTTTTTTTCCTAATTAGGCAGCAGATGGATTTCTTTTTGTTGTGGGCTGTGACAGAGGAAAGATATTGTTTGTTTCAGAATCTGTTTTCAAGATCCTCAACTACAGTCAGGTATTCTTTTCCAGTTTAAGTAATGTTAAGTCTTAAAAGATTTGAAAGCTTTTTTTATGGTTGAGCATTTATATGGGAGACAGGTATGTGAATAGTCTGCCTTGAAAGCTGAGAAGTGTTAAAATGAGAGAGCTTTTCCTTGCCATGTCATTAGAGAAGATTGTTTCTGGTTTCCATTCAAACTAAGGAGGTGAAAAGAACTGAATTTAATTCACTGATTGATGCATTTTACCAGAGGTTTACCCTCAGGCTTGCATAAGTGTCTTTTAATTGGGAGCGTAAGCAAATATTGAAAGATCACTGTGGGGTTCTTCAATCACTTCACCTGGATTTTTCAACTTAGTTTTCTTTGTCTGCTCTGAGTTTTATTGCATGGTTACTGATGGAAACTGGGAAGCAATTATACCAAAGCCAGGTTTTTAATATATGCTCAACATAAGGCTTAACTTGGACCATGTATTGTGTAAATAATATTCTTCATTCTTCCTGTCATCTGCACTCTTTACCAAGTATAAAACTTGTATTGGCTTCAAAAGTTCTCCTCAGCCAGCCTTTAATTAGGTATAAACTAAATACCTATTCATATGTAAATATTGAAAGAGAACATTTGCAATTATAACTTTTCCTTCAAATGTGTGGTATGTGAGGTAAGACTGAGGAGAAACCAGAATATTTGGTGGTGGTGGATTGAGCACACCAGTTCTGCAAAACTCGTACTAAAAATGATGACTTAAATTACTATGTAATGTAGTCAGAACTTCAGTATGCAGACAAAACATACCTTCATTAAATCATAGAATCATAGAATAGCTTGATTTAGAAGGGACCCTTTAAAGGTCATCCAGTCCAACCCCCTCTGCAATGAGGCTGGATCTGGGATGTGTGATGTTCCTTGCTTAGACCTGTATGTAAAAGGATTGTTCATACTGGGTGCTAAAACTGAGAAAATATACTGAACCATTATTTTACTTTTTGACTGAATATTCAATCTCTGCAGAATGATTTGATTGGTCAAAGTTTGTTTGATTATCTCCATCCTAAAGACATTGCCAAAGTGAAGGAGCAGCTCTCTTCTTCTGACACTGCACCACGGGAAAGGCTCATAGATGCAAAAAGTGAGTGTTACCACCTCTTGAAAAAGTGTCATGTAGCCAGATTTCACTGCTTCTCAGTATTTGCCTCATGTCAAACGTGTTGGTGTGTGGATGCTATCTGGATTGTCTCATGCCAAGGAAGTTTTAGTTCAAAGACAGGAAGAAACAAAGAAAAAGGAAAAAATAACAGTATGAAACAGTTTCTACTGAAATATAGGCACTGCTCTAGAAATGCATTACTTGAATTGGCTTCACCTGTGAGGTATCATCTCTTTTTTTTCAGGCATCAGAGGTTTAACTTTTTCCATGAAAAACATATGAAACATTTGTTCTAATCCATCCTTCTCAATGGTCAGGATACACCCAGTATTATTTTTAGTAGTCCTTAGCTGTCACCCAATATAAAGGATTAATTTTAGTTACCTTTTTATTTATTACTTATTACCACTTCCACCAATGGCCCAACCTTTCTCTTAGGAGGTTTTTAACCTGTTCCTTGGAAATATTTCATTCCATGTCTCTTAGCTCTGTTCTACTCTGATATTTTAAAGTAGTTCTGTATCTCTGCTGCTTTTGAGATGATTGGGTGTTTAATTCCTTCTCCGTGACAGGAGTCCACATGACTGAAGTAAAAGGTGGTATCTTGCAACTCCAAATTTCCAGGTCATTAAGTCTCACGCTTGTCAGGAGCAGAAATCTCAAGGACCTCGTCTCACAGAAGCCACCAGCTCAACTTCAGGAACTGAAGCTGAGAGAGATCATTCCAGGGCAGGGAGCCTGGAGGCTTCAGGGGAATCAACTCAAGTTTTTTCTGGCTCCTGGTTTTATTGGTTGTCAAGCATGTATATCCAGTGCTGCCTCCTTTTTTATTTTGTATGCCTCTGACAAAGTTAGGGCAAAAATAAATACTATGAATTACAGTCTTCCCATCTGCTATGATAGACTGATTGGTAGGATTTCAAGAACTCATATTCGTGAAGAGTACTAGTATGTACGTGCGTGTTTATTTTTGTGTTGGCATGAGAGACTCAGGCACAGCTTGTACTCTCACCACGGAACAGCAGTTTAGAGTGTGTGTGGTGCAGAGCAGTCTGACCTCCTAGAGGTCACCTCACTCCATTCTGATTTTAAGGGAGACACACTTTCCACTGAAACATTGGCATTGTCTTCCTCCGTATGTTAAAAGCCTACAGGGCCCGAGAAGTTTTTGTGCATGTTTACAGCTGTTTGATCATACATATCCCCATGCAGAAATGGTTGGAGTGGATAGCAAGCCATGGAAAAGTTGCTTATGTGATTAAAATCCTCCATCATCTCTTGGAGCACTGCCCCTGGAGCTCCAGCTGCATCACTGGCCTTGCTGATACCTGTGCTCCTAACACCTGCCAGGTGCCTGCCTGGAAGCCCTGCTTGTACCAGCACTCTGCTGATGTGTTTTGGTTGTTTCTCCAGTTCCTTTTCCACAGAAAAGAATCTAAGAATCTCCTGAAAGAATATGATAAAGGTCAGGGCTTGTTGTTAGTGCGTGTCCATATGCAGTCATTTCTGCAAGGCTGGAGAGGCTTATTAGACATAACTGGAGGTCTTAGGGATTTGCTGTCCCTGAGTAGGTCCCTGCTACCTTTTTTCCTCCTTCCATCCCTGGAATGGCATCCCTGGGGCTCTTCTGCTCTGTACATGCCCGTGTGCTCTGTCTGTAGGTGTGCTGATGGAAAAGTGCCAGTCTGAAGGGCTGTGGGCCTGTTGGGTGGCTGTGTATGGAATACTGCTCTGGCTATGAGGAAATAACCTCTCTCTGCTTTTAATCAGTTGATTATTGTTCAGAGAAATCACGACATTTATTACGGGACTTGAGTGGATTTTGCACAGCCTTTTGCTAATCTTTCCATCTAGAACCCTGTGTTCCCAAGCTTGGGTCAGGGTTTTCACAGCAGGAAGAGTGTGATCTTGGTATGGACAGCGGGGTCCTGCACAGTCACTCATGTGAAGTTCTCCAAAAATGGGACTTCTGTGCACGTCCCAGCCAAGTCAAAACGACTCTGTGGTTGGACTGTATGGTGTCAGCACGTGCATGGTTAACTCCCCCCTTCCTCACTGCCTGTGTTTCCTGCAGCTGGACTCCCAGTCAAAACCGATATCACGCCCGGGCCGTCGCGCCTGTGCTCTGGAGCCAGGCGGTCCTTCTTCTGTAGGATGAAGTGCAATAGGCCTTCAGTGAAAGTAGAAGACAAGGATTTTCCTTCAACCTGTTCAAAGAAGAAAGGTAACAATTTTTTTTAGCAAATTTAACAGCTGTCTTTTTAGTACTGCACTGCAGATTTAGCCAGCCGCAGTGGTTGAATTTTTCACATTTATTGAACACTGTTGTTTCTTTTTAAGATTGTTAACTGTGTCGAGGTCTGTTATTTCTTGAAACTCTCCACCCGGTATCTCTTACACACCTGTTATAGCATATAAAGCTGAATTCTCCACTCTGCTTTCTTAAAACTTCTTCAGGCAGTTTGTGCCAACAGTTCTGGAGTGGTTGTTGCAGCTCCTTCAGATACTGGTCAGATCACATTCAGTCTTGGCCACCTTGCCAATGCCTCCAACAAAGGGGAGCTGTTCCCCATTCTATTTGTCTGCTCCATATTTGACAAATTGTATTTAGATGCATATCCAACTTAAAAAATGAGTTTATTCTGAATTTGTCTGTGGGTTTGGTACATTCTGAGTACTAGAAACATGGTGTTTCTGCACCAGGAATATTTGGTGTCAATATTAGTAGTGTTGGTAATATTTTCCTCTGTATGGTATTATTCTAGACATGTTGGAATATATAGTTAGACCAAATTTGCAAGTTTCTTCTTTGAGTACTTAGGATAATACATGTGATGTCAGTTTAAGTGGAGAGATGAACAACTAGAGAACAGAAGGCAATGTTGTTGTGCTGTCTCTGGCTGTAGCAGCTGCCCCAAGTACTTCCTGTGAGGTTCAGACACAGCTTCAGCCTTGGATCCTGCTCTTGTGCTGATCCCCAAGGAAGGCATTTTTCAAGTTAAGCATTTTTCTCTACCTCCCTATGAGGGTAATCTTCCATGCAGTTTTCAGGCCTGCTCAGTGCTGAGGAATGGGATTTCTCCTTTTGGATACTGACTGTTATTTACTGGCCATTGTGAATCCTCATCCCTGTGTACAGCTGTCCCCTGTACACCAGTGAATGTTCTGCCAAACATATTGTTCCTGGTTTTTTACAGGAGCCTCACATTAAGTTGAGAGAGTCCTCTTATTTATTCATCTACTAATTTCTTCAAATATGCCCTTAGATTATTTGCATCCTTTGCTGAAATAATAAAATGTGATGCAATTTGTGCTCCAAGATTATCAAAAACAACCTTGGTCTGAGCTGTGTGGTGTTTCAGTATAAACAATGGTTTTGCCAAGATAAATTGTTTATTGGATTATCTCAGATTAGCTGCATTAATGCAGGAGTGCTGAAAAATCCCCTAGAATCACAGAATCATTAAGGTTGGAAAAGATCTCCAGGATTAAGTCCAACCTTTGACCAAACACACAGTGTCAATTAACCATGGCAGTAAGTGACATGTCCAGTCACTTCTTGAACACCTCCAGGGACAGTGACTCCACTGCCTCCCTGGGCAGCTCATTCCAACGCCTGACAACCTTTTCAGTGAAGAAATTCTTCCTGATACCCAACTTGAACCTCCCCTGGTGCAGCTTGAGGCCATTTCCTCTTGTCCTGTCACTGGTTGCCTGGGAAAAGAGACCAACCTGAACCAGGCTACAGCCTCCTTTGAGGCAGTTGTAGAGTGATAAGGTCCCCCTGAGCCTCCTCCAGGCTGAACACCCCCAGCTCCCTCAGCCCCTTCTTAGTGAACAATATCCCAGATTTCCTGAGTAAGAGAGGAGCTGCATTATTAGCAGAACTGAGCTGAAGTTCTCCATAGCTGTATCCATGACCTAAGTGCTTTCCTGAGTTCTGTTGGTTTGTTGTTTTGTTTCTCTCTCTTCACAGCAGACCGCAAAAGCTTTTGCACTATTCATAGCACAGGATATTTAAAAAGCTGGCCGCCAACAAAAATGGGACTGGATGAGGATAACGAGCCAGATAACGAGGGTTGCAATTTAAGCTGCCTTGTTGCCATTGGAAGGCTGCATCCCCATGTGGTGCCACAGCCAGCCAACGGCGAGATCCGGGTGAAGCCCACGGAATACGTGTCTCGACATGCAATAGATGGGAAATTCGTGTTCGTAGATCAGAGGTGAGAATACCTGTGGTAACATCCACACTAAGTCATTGTCCAGCACTGCCTTACTGACAGCTTTACTTACAGCACTAAATACTAGTGAAAAAAGAAATTGGTGTCCTTTTCGTCTTTTTACTAAATCCTGGCTGCAAGTTATTTTGGGGTTTGTGGTGGAGCTCAAGGCTTTTGCTATGATTTATTCAGTATTACTGATTAAATTAAAAAAAACCCCTAAAACTTGCAAAAATACGGCCTTCTAGGCAAAAGAATCCTGGGATAAATTCTGCCAGTTCATTAAGAGGAGTATGTATATGTGTAATCCTCAGAAGGGCATGTTTTGAAACTGGACCCTGATTACTGCCTCTTTGTTATTTGAAATCTTTTGGAAACACAATTAAGTTATTGCACAGGCTGCATTAGGCTTTGATAACACGTACATTTATTTGACTACTCCCTTGGACACATTCTGCTGGATTAATACTTCTGTGTGCTGTTGTTGGTGTTTCTAAGAAAGGAAGCTTTTCATATTTCTCGGAAAAGGTTTGAGAACTTGTGCCAGTGTGGTATCTGCTTTCAAACATCAATTTATTATCTAAAAGGCTAATTCTTTTCCAAAAGAAATGGCTTGAATTTTCTGAAGTAGCAAACAGAGATGACCTGGGGTTTGCTTCAAAAGAACTGGCATTGTCGAGGGAAAAATATCAAGGGAAAGGAGGTTAAGGGATGTTAATTGAGAGGTTACACTGGCTTGGCTGGAGAGGGCTGGGTTGGTTCCCTTCCATGTTAAGAAGGATTGAGACTGCCCAGATGAGGCTGTTTCAGATTGTCTGTGGCTTTGGCTCAGTGGCTTGTAATGCAGAAAAGCCCAGATTCCAAATTCTGACAGGATCCGCCTGCTAGAATTGGATTCAGAGGAGTGTCAGTGCATTTTTAGTGGACTTTGAGATGAAATAGAGCTGATAGTCATGAGAAGAAATGCAGTAAGGAGAATTATTTTTTTAATGTTATCTGTCTGGGTTGGGGTGCTTAGCTTTGTGGGTTTGGGTTGATTTGTTTGGGTCTTTTTGGTTTTAATTCGATAGAAAGCTTTTTGAGATACCAGGTCTTGAGTGCTTAGGGTTGATGCTTGCTCTGAGAGCTTTGGGAGCACCTTAAGCTTTCTGTCATGTCAAGGGATGGTAGTTTATGAATAAGTTTTATTTTCAAAAGATCAGACATGTTCCCCTGATGGATAGTTAACCCATTGGATTTAAACACATATGCTCCAATTTAATTGTTTTCCAGCTGTTGTTTACAGTCCTTGGAAATGTGTATGCTACTTCAAAAGGCTCTTTGAAAGGGAGTTTTTTTGGAAGAAAGCCTCATCCATAGGCCTAACATTGGTATCCAATGATCCATGCTTCCACTGGAGAATATTTGGCATCAGCAAAAGTTTAAAACAATTTATTTCCATGTCAGTTTTTTTGTTCATATAGACTTGCACTGTTCCTTTGTCATTTGTCCAAGGGAATTCAGGAAAGAAACACTTCTTAAACTCCCTTTGACCCTAACCTTTTGTCCTTATGGATTGCATGGTCCCTGGAGAAGCACTGCTATGGGTTAGGTACCAACTAGCTGGGCTGCTAAACAATTCACTGTGGAAATGGCAGCCACACTCAACAGAGTTTTAAAGAGAATCGCCTTGCATCTTATTTATTGAATACTTTTAGTTTATCTGGATGGTGAATTTGGGAGTAAGATTAAGTTTATTATATATGCAGATGGTACCACAGCTTCACAATTGAGAGCTGCCTCGTTAAGTCAGAAGCGAGGTAAGGAAAATAGTAAATAGAGGATGAAATTCAAGAAGGGCACGAACAATTTCCTTCCTTGCAAAATAGAGCATGGTCAGATATTGAATTCACTAAGTCTGAGATCTGCTGTAATTTGGTGCATCATCTTCTTTCCAAAACTCCTGTTTATCCTGCTGTGAAAAGAAAGGTTTGACAAGCCACCTGCTGATGCCCATATTGGTTGTTCCTCCCCTCTGTTATTTTTTTCTGTTGGTGTTCTGGGTTAGATGAGTTATCCTGAAGAAGTTTTACAGCCTCTAAATCGTTAACAACTGAAGGAATAACTTGTGTGTCCTTGCTTTAGCAGACAGATCTCTGGGCTGTTCAGCGTGTGCTGTAGCTGCTTCCTTGTTGGAATGACCCTCTCTCCCTGTGTTAGGCTGTGGTTCAGCTCACTGTCCCTCCTCTGCACTGTGGTCTTGAACTTAGTTTCACCTTGGGATTACCAAGTTGATGCACAGATTCATGTTTTCTTAGTTTCTTGAGGTGTCCTCCAGCCTTGCCAGCAGCTCCTTGAGCCCCAGAGTCATCCAGGTGTTTCTCCAGTTGTGGATAGCAGGTTGATATGGTTCTAAAGCTTTCTGGCTGGTTCTGATGATACAAGGAGTTGGCTTGTTTGCTTCATGCTGCTGTTTGATTTCAGACAGAGACACATAGTAGGTCTCTTAGTGCTTATTCAGGAAAATCCTTTGTTAACCTTTCTGGTGTGTGGGTGCAGAGTTTGGTGGGGCCTTGTTTTGTTCCATTCTTGAGGCTTGTGACTTGAGGGGAGAAAATGCTCCTGAAACACGTTGTGCAATAATTTAGGCTCTGCAGCAGCACCACAGGAACACAGCGGTTCTTCAAACCTTTGATGTCTCTTTCTCAATGGCATTTTATGCAGAAAACGATGTATTATTTTGTGGCTGCCACAAGGCAGCTTTTTTCAGGTTTAAACTCTCAACATTACAGTATATCTTCAAAGCTATTTAGAAAGCCTTACATCCCCTCCGGTGGTCAGATATAATACCTGAGGGCTGTTGATGTTATGTACTTTTTTAATTACCTGAGAATTAAAAATAGTATTCTTAAGGAATTTTTTTTTACCTTCTAAGCTGAAAATTCCTTTCCACATTACTTGAGCCTTACCCAGCTTTAGTGTGAGCTTTAGTGATCTGTGACTAATACTTCAACTTGAAACGATTTTTTTTTTCCCTCTCTTAATTTATTCCTCTCCTTTCCTTCCCCAGGGCAACAGCCATTCTGGCATATTTACCCCAGGAACTTCTAGGTACTTCGTGTTATGAATATTTTCATCAAGATGATATAGCACATCTTGCAGAATGTCATAGACAAGGTACAATTATTAATAATTCAGTAAAGAAATTTAGTTAAAAATATCAGGAACAGTTGTGAAAACCAAACAAACTTGAAAAGATGTGGATATTGCTGTTTGCAAATGCTTTAGTCAAGAACATTGTGCTGTGTGTGCCAAACACTTTGGTTATCCTAGACTTGCATGGATTTGTAGTGTATATTTGAGGTTCAGGGTGGGTGAGGGGGCATGACTGCAGGAATAGCATTTTTTTTAGGGATAAAGGGAGGAATTAACAGAGTTTTCCCTGACAAGAGCTCTACCGTATTGTCGAGGTGCCTGTTTGACACAAAGTTACTTGCTTTCTGCCTGTCCTCAGTTTTGCAGACAAGAGAAAAAATTACAACTAACTGCTACAAGTTTAAAATAAAAGATGGCTCTTTTATTACATTGAGGAGTCGCTGGTTCAGTTTCATGAACCCTTGGACCAAAGAAGTAGAATACATTGTCTCAACAAACACAGTTGTTTCGTAAGTATTTTTCTCTCAGCAAATGCCTTTAAATGCCGATTGCTTTGCCCTTTTCTCAGATGAGATTTAACCTAAATATGTGCACATCTTCTGTATGACAATAGGTGTCTTCCTCAGATAAATCCCTGGGGAGAGGGGAATTAGTTTAACAATTGCAGTAATTTAATATCTGTTTCTTAAAGCCCGCAGAAAAATATAAACATTTTCTTTCTTTGGGAACACATGGGATTCAGTCTTTGTAGGGACTTGGGAGACATGCATTTCTTTGTTTTGGTAGGAACTTCCCCCACCTTTTCTTTTTCCTGAGTTTTCTGTACAGAGGGGTGACTTGGCAGCAGAATAACTGCTGTAGAGGAACTGTCTTACGAGGGAAGCTGTGGAGGTCCTGCAATGCACAAAGTTTATTTCAGTCGTTTACGTAGCCCTGTGTCAGTCACAGCCTCCACTGAGGCAACACTGACTCACAACCACAAGTGGAAGCACTCCATTCTCAGACTCCAGGCAGCATGACTGGGGTTTTCTGCTTGTGGGGTTTTCTATCACTGACTTCTTCTAATCCTTGAAATCCACAGCACCAACGTGCTGGACAGCGGAGACGCGGCCTTTCCGCAGCTTGCGGCGTCTCCGCACAGCATGGACAGCGTGCTTCAGCCTGGAGAAGGTAACTGCTGCACTGGGAGGGAAGCACTGGCAGCCACGCCTTGGCAGCAGCTCATCCTGTGTGCACAAGTTTGCTACGCTTTTGCACTGAGAATTTGTTAATATCCTAAAGGAAAATAAGTTTTAGGGCAAAAAAGCGCTAATGCGGTTCTTGCCCTGTTGCACTTAAATGTCAGCTTTGGGTATGAGCTGGTCCAAGAGAAGGAAATGAGCAGGGTGAAAGAAACAAGGATAAACAGAGGGGAGGGAAGTTTGCCTTCATGGGTGGTGCCATCTGCACATCACCCAGGGGTGACCTCCAGTTGTGTGGTCAGTGCCGATGACTCCTCCGAGGTGGAGTGGATCTCAGACACAGTCTGGCTGTTTGGCTTCTCCCCTCACCTGCCTTTGATCTGACTTTGTCACGACATGAACACTGAGCCCTGGTAATTGTCACGGGCTGGTTATGGGTGTGGCAGATCACCAAACCACCTCATGACAGGGTGCAGCCTAATGCAGAGCAGGGCTTGATTTAATGAAGTGCCACTGGGGCAGGGTGGAAGTGAGGTGGGACAGAAGGATGCAGTGACACCCTGGAGATGAAAGATGCCTGTGGAACATGGTGATAAGAGTAAGATTCTTTCCAAAGAGTAGGGAACCATTGCTTTTGGAGACCCTGTTCACCAGTTATTACTTTTATCAGCTATGCCTTTACAGCTGTGGGTGTTGCACATGTCTGGAATGACTCTGTAAGTTGTACACAGTACATTTGGAACAGTGCAAGCCTTGAGCAAAGCTGGGCTTTTTCCAGTAATCTCTGGTTTCCAGCGAGGTTCAGTGGGTGACTCTGGATGAGGGAGGGCAGCAGAGCCCAGGACAGCAGCCCTGGTAGGAAGGGAAGGTGCTGTGTGGGCCTGGTGGTTGGGAACTGAAGGTGCAGTAACAGCAGTAACGTGGGGTCTGGGCCTTCTGAGGGTGGAAAACACCACAGAACCAACTGTTCTATAGTAGGATAAGCTTATTCTTGCTACAGCACAGCCTTTGAAAAGAAACCAGGTGTATAATATTGTCATACTGACAGTTCTTGTCTCCAGAAAAGGTTAATTGAGTGAAGTTTAATTTCAAGTGATTCTGGCTCTGCTAAGGATTTATGACCTTTCAGGAGAACCTTCTCACCTCCTGCTGGGTCTGAGCCAGAGATAGTGAGGGTTGCATTTCCAAAAGCCAACAATTATCCATTATGGATAAGCAATGCTGAGGCCTTTTCTTGCCCTTTCAGTGTGATCTTTTCTTTACCTTGGAGTATATCAGGCTCCTTCCTGACAACCTCCCAAGTGCTGTGCAAGTGTCAAATCACATTAAAGTAACAGCTTATAACTGTTCAGACCTCACTTCTCCCTCCATTTTTAGATTCTTGCAGTTCCCTGCAGGGGGTTTATTTGTGGTCGTCAGGTACCTTGGACTTATTCCCTATTGAATGGAATATGCACCAGCAAGTTCTTCACACAAAACAAAGCACAAACATGTTTGGAGAAGAGCCTGTTTGGGCACAGAGTAGAGCAGGTCTGACACACCTCTGGACCAGAGGTAGCACCAGATGCTTGAAACAGCCAGGTTCTGAAAGAGTTGGGATATGTTGTGTCCCTTCTGGCACAGAGGGATGTCTGAGGGACACAGCTCAGTGCAAGCCAGAGCTTTCCATACATTTGAAGGTACTCACCAGTTGGTGGAACTGTACATAAATACAGTTCAGAAGGTCCTGCAGCTGGTCAAAGCCTAAATACAAAAGCTTTTTGGAGAAGGTTTTCAAACTTTTATATGACCTTAATGCATCTCCTCATTTCAGGTGGCCCAAAAAGGACCCATCCTACTGTGCCTGGAATTCCAGGTGGAACAAGAGCTGGGGCAGGTAAAATAGGGAGGATGATTGCTGAAGAAATCATGGAGATTCACAGGTGAGAGAAAATGGTGTGAAGTTAGAGGAAAATCATTGCTTGTTTTATTATTGTTCTTCAAGAGGAATTACTGTTCTTTAAGAGGAAATTAAGGCAATCTGTCTTGAAGCTGTATAAGGAATGATACAACTGTATCTCATAGACAGCTACAGATACCAGTTCAGCATAACGTGAGGCAGTCAAAGCCCGTAGTGAAAACATGAAAATGTTACAGCCTTCCAGCTTTCTACTGCAAAAGACTAATACTGGAACTTTTTTGTAATGGTGATGATTATCTGTTTACCAGAAACACTAGCTAAAAAGAGCAGCTAACTAGAACCCAATCCTTTCCAGACTGTTCTTTTTTCCAGGGACTTTAGGCTGTGAGTGGTACAACCTCCAAATCCCAAAGCTGTTGACCACGTGCCAAAAAAGCAGTGTTTGTTTTCATGTGATCCACTCTCTCAGATGCTTTTAGAGTTGTTAGATGTGCACATTCAGCTTGTGCAGTTCCCCCGGAGCTCTTGGAGCAAGGACACGATGCTGGAGCCACCTCAGCCTTCCCAGGGCTGGGAGTCTGGCTGCAGATCTGGTTTAAAAATGGAGTCTTGCAGCCCCCTTCAGTAAGGGACTGTGGAAATCCACAGCTGGGTCTGTCCCTCATCTGTGTGAGCAGCTACTTTGAGTGGGTACCGCTTAATTTCTCTTGGCTAACAGTCCATGTTCTTCACCAATCTCCTCTTGGGAATTATTCCCTTTCCTGTAAAAGTTGTCTCACCTGGCAGATGTTTAGTGGCAGCAATTTAACCAGACTGAGCTGAAATTCAAGAAAACATTCCAGTCTGTTTCCCATAGTTTTGTTCCTGCTGCAGGCAGGACACTGCCTACATCCTCGCTCAAGGGAACAGCAGACCTATCCATAAGGCTTCCTTCCTGTCTGTAAGAACAGGAAGAAGGAGAAAGAAAAAAAGAAAAAAGCCACACCAGGGCTGAACCAATACTTGGAAGCATAACCATCCCTTTGAGTATCTGTAGAACACTTAATTAGGCCCAGTGAGTGGAGTAGTACCACCCGTGTTTGCACTTCAGTTCAGACCCTGGGTTAGTTCCAGTCCTTTTGCAGCAGCTGTTACTATTTTCCAAAGCTGCCTTCTGTTCAGCTTTCCCAGGGGAACTCTGCCAAGGATAAGATTCCCATTTTCATTGCTTTTCTCTATAACTACACCTCCTCCCTTTAATCTAGTGATTTGTTGGTTCTACAGTCAATACATTATTCATTATTAAAGATGTTTGATCAAGCTATGGAAAATTGAAGTGAAAAATGCTGCTTTGAGCAGTTAAAAAAATAAAAGTGTATCACATGTCCAGTGTATTCTGTAGCAGTAGCTCTCTTAAGGAGTCTGGGTTACTGTGACTGAGGCAGCTGGAATTCTTAGCTGGTGTAAATTGAAGTAAAATGCAGAAAAATAAAAATTAGGCTTTCCTCAACACCCAGGACCTTTTCCTTCTGACTTTCTGTGAAGGCTGTACAGGAACAAAAAACAGAGGGTAGGAGGTAAAGCTTGCAGGCTGGATTTACACAGGACTGTTTATCTGGCTGCAAAGAAAAATGCTGCTGCTTGTTTGAGCAACACTGAAAAAAGGAGGAAATGACAAAAATGAAATTCATGCTTTTAGAACCTTATGGCACCTGATACTAAAGTCAGCATTTCAAACTCCAACTCTTAGAGCATCTGAGGCTCTAAGTTGCTGGTAAGTCTGTGCCTATTTTTTCCATATTTTAGGATAAGAGGATCATCCCCTTCCAGCTGTGGCTCAAGTCCCCTGAACATCACCAGCACCCCACCCCCAGACACATCCTCCCCGGGAGGCAAGAAGGTAGGAACAAGCTTTTCCAAGTGTTGTGGCAGTTGTGGCAGTAGTGGCAAGTGATGTGGAGCCGTGCTGATGTTGAACACCTGATTTGAACAACTGTCAGCTGCTCGGCTGGAAAAGTCTGAGTCAAATTATTCCAGTGTCCAAACCCCCTTTACAGTTCTGCCTGAAGTGCAGAGACCAGTAGTTCCTAAACATCAGCAGCTTTTGAAATCCACCTGCTCTTTAGGTTATTTTTCTTAGCAGAGCTGTAAGGAACAGTTCTGTCTCTCAGCCCTCCAGAAACTCTTTAACACCCCGTGCTGGTGAATGCTGGAAGTGCTGCCGTCGGAGCACTGGCTGTGCCTGAATGAATCACACTGCTGCTCCTGTACTGCTGCACCACAAAATATGACAATTAGATGCTTTACTGTGCACGGAGAGTTTATTTTTAAATCAATACCAAGCACCCTGCCTTGCTCTAAGATTGCTTGAGTAGCACTCAGGTACCATTACCAACACTTAACCGCCGGAACACTTGTCCTGGCTGCTTTCAGTCTTCTAGCAAATTGCTTTTTATGGTAGTTACATCCAAGGCAAGAAGAGCACTTATCCTTGTTCACTGCCTCAGACTTGCTTAACCTTTCTTTCCCCAGAAATTATGATGATTAGACATAAGAATTGCTTGTACTGGAGCATACAGCTGACAGTAAATATTTCTGTCTATTCCTGGCTCTGTTCTTGAAATGAAACTTGAAGTTGGAACAGAGTTATAATTCTAGTAATATTCTTGCCCCTTCTGCCCTACAATATTCAATATGAACATACCTAGTAGGGGCTGGTGGAATGGAATGAAGGAAAATACAGGTGGAAGTTTGAGTGTTTCTAGGAGGGCACCCCCTTTCCGACCAAAGTATTTCCCTTTGGTCAGAAGACAAAACTCATGTGTTAGAAACAACACAAGTTCTAAGCTCCCACTGCCCTTGGAAGGGAGCCCACCAGTACTTGCCTTCCGGTGCACACCCCTCTCAGCAGTTTGGAACTGTGGATCCAGTTCAGCTATTCCCTTGCTAGTGAAGAATCCTGGAGAAGGTCCTTCCACTTCTGGTGAGCTCTGGTGTCTAAAGTACTGCAGTCCTGCTCTGTACCAAAAACTGGTTACCCTCAGGATCCAGGAGCTCATGCAGTCTGTGCCTGGGAGCACTGTACCCGTACTGTGTGTGTGAGTTCAAAAGCATTTGTAGTCAGTTGTAGCTACTATCACTTGCAGGTGGAATACTTACAAAGATGACCCAGGGAAATCCTCTGAGGACTTGTTCTAGTAGCTTTTCATAAGTTTAGCACATAGTACTGAATTGATCCCTTTTGTTCTGGTGCTGATAAACTATCCATCTGACATCTGCTCCGTGGGCCTAGTACAGGGGAAGTAGCTCCTAGTTTAGGTGGTGATGTTCAGGTGTTTTTCAGGAAGTGCATCTACCCTCTATTAAAAGTCCCGATAGAGGATGATTAATACAACATTTCATGCTGTTTTATAGCTTCTGTTTTTTCTTTCCAAGATCTTGAATGGTGGCACTCCAGACATTTCTTCAGCTGGGCTGCTGTCTGGACAAATCCAGGATAATTCTGGTTACCCATATTCCGACAACTCCTCCATCCTGGGTAAGTGTGGTCACATAGTAAACACACACAGACAACTGTAACAAGATGGCTGGTTTTAGAAGGAACTTGCTTTTACCATCTGTGGGCTACAGCTGAGGCATAAAGCCCATAACCAACCACTCTTACTTGCCTAAAGAGGACCTTGGCAGCCTATTTTGCAAACTTACTTTATATTGTAATTTTTTTTAAAGTACTCTGAAGCCTCTTTTGTCTTGTTGAATCGGTGTGAATTAGCTCAACTCCTCACTTGCTTCTTGTGAATGCTTTCAAACTGCGGAAGATGAGGGAAGGCTGGGCTGACTCCCAGATGTTCATGTCCCTATTGGGCACATTGGTCATTTCTGAGGAGTGACCTCTCCCCTGACACCCAGGTCACCCTGGCTAGTTCAGCCTGTCCGGTCACATGGCAAGTGCCCACAGCAGTACAGAGCAGGAGCCACCTGCCCTCCTGACCCGTGCCTGTGTTTGTGTCCCAGGGGAGAACTCCCACATCGGCATCGACATGATTGACAACGACCAGGGCTCGAGCAGCCCCAGCAACGACGAGGCCGCCATGGCCGTGATCATGAGCCTGCTGGAGGCGGACGCGGGGCTGGGGGGCCCCGTGGACTTCAGTGACCTGCCCTGGCCCTTGTAAATGATGCACCCGAACATCGACACCCAAATTTCAAAGTGCATTTACTGGTGGAGTTCTACAGTCTGTGAAACCTGTTGGACTGAGAAGCTTTTATGTATGAATTTCATAAAAGCTGCATCAGAATGCAACTCATCCTACCATGTGTAACTTCAGACAAAGTGGAATAACCTGCTCCAGTGTTCTGTGTTGATTTGGTTAGCTGTGTATAGCTTGCAATACTTGTATATTTTGGATTCTGTTGTTTGAAATTTTTTTTTTTTTAAATCACTGTGCAACTCACTGGCATCAGTGGTAGCTTTTATATGCAAATGACCATTTCAGATGTATGGTGTGTTTTTACACTGCAAAACAGTCCCCATGTGGATATTTCTTATACTAATTGTACCATAAAGCTGTTTATTCTTTCTTGTAAGAATCCTTTACTATAAATATTGTTAAAGTGTAATGTATTAGACAGTTAAATATTTTTAAAATAAATGTTTCCCTTGTTCTAAGATGGAGCATTTACTTTGATAAATAAATTTGATAAAACCCTGCTGAAGGTGCATGCTAGAAGCACTTGGTATTTATCATTTCTTTAGCCTTGGGGAGAAAGGGAGGAAAAACAATGCCTTACCTACACTTACATGACTGTCATGACAATAAATTTCTAGAGAAGCTATTATTTACTGCTATCTTAGAGTTTATATTAAGAAAAGCACCACAGGGGGGTAGGTTGAGCTAGAGAATCCGGTAATGTCAGCCTTTTAAGAAATGCTTGTTTTTCACTTAATCTTAACTATCATTCCCTGAGGAAAGAAAAGGGACTACTTTCAAATTCACAGATGCTTCCAGCCCATTAAAATAATGGAAACTTTATTTGCATGAAAAACTTGTTTACAATCATTAATAAATGAAGAATGAACCATTTGCATTTTCCTATTTCGTGACACTTATGAAAAATGTATTAAATAAATATTTGTGAACAGCTTAAGGTAAGGCAAAATTTAAGATAAAGCCCCTATCTGTTGTTCACAATTGTTGAACATGGCTCACGCTGCAAACAAGTGAAAAAATTCACTAAAGAACTTTAACAAGATGTTACATGGGTCATTGAATCACATCCTCAATCCAAAAACCCAAGAGTAGTTTTGTGCTCAACCATATACAGTAACTTTAAAAGGGTCAATCTATTCAGAGCAACACTATGTACAGTTTTGATAGAAGCACTTTGTTAGTATTGTGCAATACATTTATAAAAAATGGCTTCAAATTCCATTTCTCAACCATTTGTAAAGTGCTACTATCAATTCCACCTCTGCATTCCAACCCCTGTGTCACAATGCTGACGCAGCCCCTCAGCCTGGATGGGCTTCAGAGCGAGGACAGTCCAGCAGACAAATCACCAACATCACAAACCTACTGGTAAACACAGACACGTATGTAACTGGAACCCAGGTGTTTGACCTGTACTCTTCCCAAAACAACCCTCTGGTCTTTTCACAGGCCCGTACTGCAATGTCCTAAACACCGTTACACAATGGAAAAAACTGGAATTGCAGTGTAGTATGAGCTGAGTACAGAGTCACTTTAAGGAGCATGCTTTTATTTTAGTCAGAGTCTAGATCAGAGCGGTGGGTTCTGCCCCTCGGGATCCATCTCGCTGTTGGTGGGTGCAGGGTGAATGGGCAGAATATCCAGCTCGTCCACCTGGGGGGTGGGGTGCATGACCACGAGCTGGTCCTGGGGAATATCTGCCGCTGCCGCCGCTAAATTGGTGATGGATTTGCTTTTCACACACTGAAAGTCAACGTGCCGGCTCTTCCCTTCCTCCTTCTCCCACGACATCCGAATGAAGGGCCTCTGGACGTAGTTGTAAATGACCTCTGGCCTCCCGCCCGGCCGCTTCTTCACCTTCTCCTTGTACGTGGGGTAACCTGAGAGAGCCCAGCACAGTCAGCACTGCCCACACTGCAGAGTTCAGGGGGTTTTACAGAGAGCACACTGAGGGGGAGCAGCTGTCACAGTGACTGGGAGAGCAGGAAATGAGATCTCAGCAGCAGGGAACGCTGTGCCTCTAATACCAGGTTTAAGTTCCCAGGTGAAATCCTAACACATTCCTCCCAGCTCCCCAAATTGTGAAAATACATAATTTTCAGACAAATTGTGGATTCTGGTTATGCGGTGTTTGAGTCATCTCTCCCCTCTGGCTCCAGCAATAGTGTTCATTTTACATACTATTACAGGACACCAGCATTACAGTTTGGTCAAACAGTTGTTCTTTGTCTAAACCAAGAAATGCCAGCAGAAATAATCCGGTATTATCCGGCGTTACAGACAGAGCCAGTTCTTGTTTAGCTGAACAGCACGTCAGCCTGAAGGCTCCCACCTTGTTCAGCTGGAATTACTTAATTTTAGAGCTCACAGCCAGTTAAAAGCATTTGCTTTTGGTTGGCAAATTACAAATGTAACTATGACAACGTGGTGAGTGAAGGAGAGAAATCCTGCTAATTATAAAGGCCGGATTCTAAAATATTTGGGTCAACAATCAGAAGAAAAATGTAATGCAAGAAACCCAGTTCTTACATCAGGATAAAAATCTATGATTACCTAATGAGATTTTATAGACCAGCCTCCTAACTTACAAGATGTTTATTTCAGATCAGTATTTCTTTGCACTTCAATAATCCATTTGATAGTTTTGTATTTCCTAAAAAAAAAAAAAATTACCTGGCACTCAACACCAAATTTTTCATTTGACTCCCTGAAAAGGACACATGGACTAGGCAAAGCTGTACAAACGCATCATTATTTAAAGCAAAATACAGAGATGATTTTGTGTGAAAACTAAAGGGCAAATGGCATGAGATGCAGATCCCTAAATTGTTGCACACAGCCCAGCAGCCAGACACAGCCTGTACACCAGCCAGGACTGGGCCAGTTGCTTATTGGGAACAATTCCCCCTCTGGCCACTTAGTCATCCAACATCCTGACAACACCAACCCCTTATTTTTCCAACTGCAGCAGTGATCACAAAGCAGAGAAGTGCAGCAGCCCTTCCAGCCCAAGGGTGAGAGTGCAAGGCAGAGCTTCCCTTACCTTCGATGCCCAGTCGGATCTTCTTGAGCCCCCTTTCCTTCAGAACAGATTTGGCCACATCTCTATTTTCAATGTATTTGAAGAATCTATACAACTTTGTGCTGTAAATAACTAAAAATAAATTTTAATGAGGAAAGCCCCACTCTATTCAAATATTAAATTGCCAACCTCAAAAACAGCCGTTATTTTCCTTTACTTCAGTATTTCTATTTCAGAAATGAGAGAGAGAAACTCAAGAACTCTTGAGAAAAACAACTGAAGGCACTGTGAAATGGGTTGGTTCCACATGCTCTTTTCCTCCTATCGATTTAGTCTGGTTTATAAATTTAGGGGTTTTTCTTACTGGATTTTTAATTGACATCTTTGGGACACAAGGGCCCCAGAAACCTGAGCTAATTGTGTTACTACATTAGAACAGCCACCTTTGTTCTGCATTCACATTGAGCCTCCCCTCTTTAGGAACAGCTGCAGCCTTTTGCATCCTCCAAACCCACCAGTTTTTGTGTTGGTATTTTTGTTTTCTTAAATTTAAAAAAACCCCAAACACAAGAAGTTTTTGTATTACTGGAGTACAAAGAGTATCTCAAGTTCCCATCTGCCCTCACAAATCCCCTGAATTCCACATTATCACAGTGAAGGAACACTTTGAACTACAAGGAGAGCATGAATGAAGGGAAGAACAATCCATTCACAAGTGCTTAAACTCATCAATACACACAACTGTAATACTTTAAAAATAATAACACTTGTTTTTTTCTCCCAAAACCTCTCTAGTTGTTCTTGCACAGGAAGCATGACTCTTACCCATTTTTCTCATCAAACTCTTCCTCAAAAAATATTTCCTCCCCCTCATTGGCTGAAAATACCTTAATAATGAAAAATAGCTTTTCTTTTTAAACACAAAAGCAACATATGCTTCTGTGAAGCAAAATACTAAGCAGAACTATTAAAACTAAGAGGTTTTTATTTTGTGAGGCATTAGGGATGTCATAAAGGCTTTGCTTCTGTACAACATTAAATCAGCAGATTCGCTGCAACCTCTGCCATGGCGTGGCTTGGTGGGAACAAGGAAAAATAAACTTACTCTGTGAATACTCCTCTCCCATTTGTGGGGGATACTCTTCATCCCAGTCCACAACATCATCATCTGTCAGCACAACGATGTGGCACTCCCTCTCACCACTCTGGGCACTGGCTACCATTAAGGGGAGAATCATTTCCTCGAGGTAAAACTCAAACTGCTTGCGAGCACCATCATTTGACAATTCATGCATGAGAGCACCTACAAGACAATTTTAAGCACAGGCACATTTGAAAGCTTCGTAAAAAGATGAAGGCAGGAATAAGAAACACAGCAGTTCTGTTTATCTTCTTGTGTTTTCTGCAGACAAGTGTAAAGACACTTAGTCTACTAGTTTGTATAAATTCGGAATTTATTCAAATGCTTACCAGAAGCCATACCACAAGTTGAAACTAACTGTCCTGTGGATGTTAATACAATGTTGGGCAGACAGAGGAGTGACTTTGAGACCACCTCCATGTTTTACTACTGGTAAACACTTGGTAATTGTGCAACACTCCCCTCAGTTTTCCCAAAAGAAACATTATTTAAGCCAGTTGCTGGAAGAGTAGAGCACACGACCNGGTAAACACTTGGTAATTGTGCAAGACTCCCCTCAGTTTGCCCAGTTTTTCCATTTCAAAAGCAGTAGCTTAAAAACAAAGCTTCTCCAAGCCCTCACAGCATGAGCTGCTAAATCCCCCTGCTAAGGACAGAGTGCTCCGGGGGTGTGACCGGGCAGTGACACTGGGGAGGCCGTGGCACTGCTGGGGAAGGCACAGCCCTTCCACCAGGAATGCCACAGCCGGGCCCTGCACTGCACACACACCGTGAGATCTGAGAGCAGAGGCACAGGCCAGGTCACCAAAACAGTGGCCAAAACGTCGGCTGTGCTCAGGTTTGGAAGGAGCTGCAGAGTACAGCTCCTGCTGGGAACACTGGTGCACCCTACAGCACCAGCAAAGCTGAGCTTTTGCCAGGGAGACAGCTTAATTCTCTTGAGCAAGGAGCTGAATAAATTCTCCTCCCTGTCCTCTGTAAAAAAAGATACCACTTAATGTGACTGTATCTGTGCTGCAAATGTAACAATAAAGTCTAAGTATTGCACAGGGCTGACCACAGCAGAGAATTAGACACTGAAATACCACAAACATCATTTTTCAAAAAATGTACATCCATTGGCTTTGGGGCTTTATTACATAAGAGACAAAGAGAGATGAGTTTTATTCATCATGGTGCCAGCCATCTTCCTTACCTCAATAAAGGATACAATTTGGGATTAACACACACACACATTTGCTTAAGTAAATCTGTGTAATGCAAATAAATTCTGTACTTACTGAGATCTCTGCATTTAATGGTACTATACTCAAAGGAGATACAGAGATAGTCACACGCTTCTCTTAATTCAGGAATGGATATCCCATCAGGACAGCGTATCACTCCAGTCTTGTAGTAATCCTGCAGTAATGCAGCAAACACAAAACACAATGCCCTTCAACATTCACCAACAGAAACATTTCATCATTTCATTTATGATGCTTTCCCCACAAAGAAAGCCCCTAAAACGTAAGACAGCAACATATGCAAAAATTTTTGAATCTTACTGTCCTCAAATTCATCAATATTCAGAGCTGCATTCAGAGCAGTGAGTTCTGTTTACAACTGTTATTTAAGTGACAACTATTAATACTGATCATTTTGGTGCATGTGTGCTGTCTTTTATCTGCACTTCCCTCAGCTCTGCTAGCAAAGCAGTATGGCAGATTTACTTCTCTGTGTAAATATGAAATATGTTAAGGGGCCATTTTCATCTCAGACTGAAGTTTGCTTTACTCCTTTAGCTGCAGTAAATCAGCTTCCAGTACTCTGTTTCATCTAATCCAGAACAAGAAGGGCTGATTACACCTGAATTTGATGAACTAGATGCATAGAGGGTGAACTAATTTCTGGCATTTTTAGTTTGTTTTATGTGTGCTCTCTCCCCCTGCCTGTCACATGCTCACATCTAGAAAACCTAGGGGGGGTTCATAGCAAGCATATTTTTTTCCCCTCTACAAAACAAAAGAGAAGAGCAGTACCTATGCCATCCACAAAGTACAGATACACAAGTAAAGCTAAATCAACAAGTCATGCCTCTTAATACTCAAGAGTCCTTGTGTGAACCAAAACTCACCAGAATAGCACGAAACACAGTGGAACCAATTCCTTCAGCAACTTCATACTCTCCTTTTTCATTAGGACGTGTAAAGTTGTGTTCTCTGCCTGATCCAAACATCCTGTTCAAGAATTAAAGTAATTTGATTAGAATTCCTTACTATGAATTTTTTTTTTTTGGGTAAATCAGAAAAGTAAATGTCAAAATCTCTAACAAAATGTTGGAGAAAAAGCCACTGTATTCTATGTCATATGTACCTACATTGTTCAGTTTGGTTTGTGTTTAGCACGACTTCTCATTATTTAAAGACATTTCAATTTCATTGAAAATATTTAATTAGTTCAAAAGATGAAATAAAATTCTTATAAAAGAGAGATGCATTAAGGGTGGCATGTGCAGCCTATTTCTCCCTGCTAGGATGAAAGGACAGTTAGACTACGGAAAAAAACACAAGTCCCAAACAGCATCTGACTTTTTAAAACATTCCTCTGATACAGAATTACACTCTATGCTTACAAAAAGCATTGCTATCTACTTGTTTTATTTACAAATGCAATCAACAGCAAAGCTTTGCTCTCATATACACAACCCAGAGTTGGTGTGACCATGAGCATTTAGAATGGAGAAAAAGTAACTTTTTTTCACTTCATGATCTGACGTGCATTTTGTGGCCACTCTTCAGGATAAGAAATAACATTTAGAAAAAGGCAGTCTAACAGGATATAGGCTTAAGGCAAATGATACATCCTTATTACAGTTACTTGTACCTCCCAGAACATATTAGCCAAGCTGCTCCTGTTTAGTGTCCTGTGAACTGACATTGAGGGGAAGTGGGTTTATAAATAACTTGTGTTTTAGAACAGTATTTCCGTATCTTTATTAACCTACTTTTCAATTAGCAGAAGATAAAATAAGCTTGTTCCTTGAACCAATCCCAAAGAGAGAATAACTCAGCATCACATCTGCACAAAAAATCCAGTGCATTATTAGGCAGCACTGTTTACTCTGGGGCTGGGCATGGAAGAGGGGAACTATCTGGTCATGTAACTTCCAGCTGACACACTCCCAGGCTTTTTTGTCAGGATATTTACATGTATGTATGTTCTGTGCATACACAAATGCCTTAAAATAATGATTTATATATTACTTGTATTCATTTCCCCTCAACAGTTATACAGAGAAGCACGTTTTGCTTTCTCTGAGACTTCCCCAATTTTTCACACAACAGGAAACCAAGGTACTATTTGTCCCACACAGTGGCACCTTAAACAGAGCAGAAATTGTTTAATCACATTTATTGCCTGTACCTTGTCAAACAGATTTATATATATGTATTTTAAATATGATTATATCCTCATGTGCTGAGAAACATATATATTAATGAAAAAACCAAGTCTTAAGTGACAGAGACATAAACCTTCATTTCTTGCTTGCTGCAAGCTTGCAAGCTGTGCTCCCTATGCTTGGACAATGAAAATTTAGCAGAATTCAGAGCAAGTAAAGTACAGAATCTTTTCCCACCAAGCAAACATGTTAAATATGTTGCTCATTATAGTTTCTACATTACAGACACACTGCGGATTTTGATTCAACTGTTGACCATTTTGAGCCTTCAGGCTCTGCCAAGAGGTTCGGGTCTGTTAGACTGATTCTTTGACATTGTCCTGTGCAAAAACCATCTCAGGAGATAAATGGGCTGAGGACCAGAGTTGTCAGGGGAGGCCCATTAAGGAAAATAAATTCCTTCAAGGTTTTTCTCCTTACTATTTTGAAAGAGAGTATCTATACACTCTACTTTGTTCTATGAAGCACTATGCTTAAAGAACAAGAAGAGGAATAAGGCAGACTGAATACAGGAAGAGAGAAGGAAATGGACACACCATGAAATGTTAATTTACTTATCATTTCTTTCCTCTCTAGGCAATAGACAGCTCTTGGCCTCTTTGCCAAAACCAGAGGAGAACTTGCATCTGATTTTTACTTAAAGACATTGCAAACCAGTAATATTAAACATAAGCAAGACCAGCTGTAGCACTGTGAGCTCGACAGCTACTTAAAATTTAAATACACACAGAGCATTTATAGCTCTCTGTAACAGCTGGAGATCAAGGAAAAAACAGGGACACAAACCTGCCCAACATTGTATTGGGTTGTGCAGTGAAGATAGAAGGATCTACAACAAATCTGGTGTTATCCACTATGAGTGTTACTCGTTCAGAAGTTCTCACATTCCGAGCTCCCTCTTTTCCATTTTCATAGACAAACACCATCTCCCCCCCAGCCTTGCAGCTCCCATCGGAACTGGACTGGCTGCTGTTCCTGCTGCTGGTCCCCATGCTGACAATGGAGCCGTTTGGGGACGTCTTCTGGGGACGAGGGCTGCTCGGTCGGGATGAACTGTGATCCTTCTCTCGATCTGCAGTGGGGCCAAGTGCAAGGAGTAAAAACAGGAAATTAAATTAGAGATTTACGTGAGCTCTATGCAGTTTGTGTCCTTCCAGGCACAAAACTGGTCAACTTCATAACTTAAGTACAGATTATTCTGGTTACATCTATTTTGGTAAAGGAAACCTTCAAAAATAACTATCCGCACATGAGTTGCTGAAGTTTGTATCACTTAGACATCAAAGCCACCTCCCTTCCCTGAAGTCTTTACCAGGAAAATTTAGCATTCTAGTGTTGAAAAAGCAGCTCAATATAGAAGCTATGCAACCAGTTGATGCTTAGTACTGTAGTTCAAAGAAACAAAACATGTTTTCACTTTAAAAAAACAACCTGCTTCCTCTATTTTCAAGTACCTAAACCCTAAACAGTAAAGGGGAAGTGTTTAGTCAATTATCTTCTTAGAAAAATTAGACTGTTCTTGTGATTTGAACTAAATAAGAGCATCACATAGGAACACACACTGCAGACCAAAGAAAAAGCTACAACCTATGCAAAAAGGGTATTCCCAGCTCAGGGCACACATAAGAAATCTGTATTGTGTGTCACCAGCAAATAATGCTTTTTATTACATTAACAAAATAGTAATCAAGTTTAGAGAATCTTAATCCTGAAATGGTATAGGTCTGAACACACCAGAATGATACTGTCTTGTTGGTGAAGTAACATTCCTGATGCATGGAGTGAGCTGAGACTCTGCTCTTTCATGGGATGAGTCACGAGATCTGTCGCTTGATCTGCGTCTGTCCCTTGATCTCTCATGTCCACCACTCGCACCATGGAGGCTCATTTTTGTGTACTCTATTCCTTTAGCAACACGAGATGAGGTGCTGAAAGCAGAAATAAGAGAAATGTTCAGTATTTCATCATTTTGGAAACATTATACATTTAAATTTGCAAGGCAACCCCACTCCATGTACATGTTTCCAAGACTGGGATTATCCACCTGCATTTTCTTTGTTATACTTGTGTTTATATTTACAAATATGGACAATGATTGGGAACATTAAGTTTGCTGCTGTGTGATCTACAGAGACATCACCTGATCAACTGAGCCTGCCTGTGAACCTGTTTTCACACAAATCCCTTCCAGAACACGTAAGTCAAATACAACCAAGCACTTTATTTTGATTCTTGCTGTTAAATCAAAACCATGAAATTAAAAGTTAGGGGTCATTTCCTCCAATGAAACCTATTTTGGAAAACCCTTCTCAGACCACAGGCTTTTAGTACTGACTTCACCCTTTTTCTCCAACTTGCCCTTTCCAAAGGTAATCAGCCTTAGAGTAGTTGATAAATCAAGACACACCAGCCAACAGTTTATTTCTGCACATTCTTTTGTAAATGCTCAGTTATTCCTAGAAGGAATAACAGTAAACCACCACAACCCAGGCAGCAAACATATGAACTATACTATTAAAGCCACAACCTACCAGACTCTCAGTAGGAAGTAGGACATTTGTTCTAAACCAACAAATCTTCATGGTTTAAGATTTTTTTTCGACTGTGATTATGTTACAGTACTTAAGATACTGATTACACTTTGTAGCTATTAAACCAACAAACAAAAATAGTCCTCTTCAAAATCCAGAACTCTCAGAAACGATCTAAAAATTAAATATCAACTTGTAACAGCTATTGTTGAATTCTACTAAGAATACTTACATCTTTTATTTGCACACCTTAGAAAAGAAAATTTTACATCTGGACAGCACAGACATGTCCATGTTCTTGACCCTACTGGAATTCCTAAAGCAGTTCCTTTTATATTTACTTTTCAAGCGTGGGCATAACAACACTCCTAATTTATGAGTTTAATGAAGAAATTCCCAAAAGCCCCAGTTAACTGGATAACCCAGACAGACATCTGCACAGCTACAAGTCTGACAGACAAAGAAGAGTCATAATTTCCCAGAGGAACCTCAATGCCCCACTTGCTTACAGCCTGCAAATCCCACAATTCTCACCAAGAGACCACAGATATGAGCGCAAGGAATGCTGTAGGATTCAACAACACAAAGAGGTAGGAATGATGACCCAGCTAAGAAAAGCACAACAAATTTTAAAAGCATGAACTGTACAAGCAGGTTGAGCAACATAAAAAGAGGACATTCTGCTAAGAAGTCATGACAAAAAAAAAAAAAAAAATAAAGGCTATTCAAAAAAGTGAAGATTTGCATGAGATGTTTAGGCTTCAGGTTTCAGTGATTGGTAAAAAGAGGAGCTTAACTCAGAACATAAAGGCTGTGATGGATGAGTGTTTAGCACAATGCAAAAAATAAGCAATATACCTCTCACTAAGGAACATAGGCTTCTCCCCACCCCCTCTGACTGAGGGAAGGATCTCGTGTCTGATAAAGCACAAGTTTGGTGCAGAGGGAATCTACTGCAATCCTGTTCCCTGCCAAGCTTAAAATATGCTGCAGTAAGAGATGCATCTTTGGGACGTGAAGTCAGCCAAAGGTCTATTGAATAAGGTAGAACTGCAAGCCTTGCTTATGGCTGCAAACACTCAGATTTACGGTCCAAGAATAAAGATGATCCAACCTTTCATTAAAAGGAAATAGACTTTTCCTCAGGGCTTCCAATGCAATTCTGAAGGTATTAAGATATATAGTATTTATGGCTAATGTCTCCCTACTTGTTTCACTTCTGTATTAGAGAAAGGTAAATTCTGTATTATGAAAGTGAAACGTGCACAAGTTTGCAAGAACGAGATCTGCAGACCTCCCTTTCAGAAACATCAACAATTTATGAAAACCTTTGCACTCTTCTCAGATATATAGAACTACATGCATGCATACTGTAACTATTTTAAAAGGCAAAAAATATGCACATAAATTATCAGAAATGTGGATATACAGCCCGTATATTTTTGAAACCAAATTCTGACCCCAGTTTATACATGATGATATTCATTACTACTACAGCTAAACTTCCTGAGAAATGGTGAATTTCTTTTTTTAAAAAGAACTTTTGTATCTCATCTGTGCATTTATATTTGGACATCATGGTATAACCACCTATCCCACAAAGAGGGGTGTGCATGTGCATGGGCTTCTCAAACATAGACACAGCAGTCCAGTGACAAACCTCAATAAAGCCTCATGTGATCAGGCCTCTGTTCAAGCAGTGCTTTGATCCTAGACCTGATACACTTCTAACCATGCTGAGTTTCACAGGTGCCACATTTTATAGTATCAGAATGCATGACTCACTGTTTCACTGTAGCTAAAGAGCTGTTTGCTTTAAATAAGAGAAACACGGCAGAAAATGGAACTGAAGCCCTATAAGGGTATGCAGGCTTATCACGTCTTCTGGCAGAGCAGACAGGAATTGCCATTTAACAAGGAAGGCAATTAAAATATGATTCTTAATCCAGAAAACCATCTAAAGCCACATTACCCTCTAGGCAGTGATTCAGAGTTCACACTGAAACAGGGTGAACCCTAGTTAATGATCTGACAAAAACAGGTGCTACAGGAAGTCACACTGACTCAGCTGGCACCAAACTTCCTCCTTATCGTGCCTGAGGAAGAGCCACACACTGGGCACGGCTGCACTGTCCCACTGTCACAACTTGGGCTACTTCTGCCCTGGTGGGAGCAGCCAGCAAGCCTGGGAGGAGAGGGGCAGCATGCACAGATATCTGTCCTGCTCCTGCTGCAGCCACGTCCATCCCTCCCAGCCACCCACTCAGCACAACACACCACGAGAGAGGCAGAGGCCGCCAGCTGGAGGAGGACATGATCCTGAAATAGTAAATCAATTGGTTCTGAGACAGACAGATTAGTAAATAATTTCAAAGGGCTGTTCAAATTGCAGCTGGCCACACCACTCATTTGCATGCTTCTATGTTGTACTTTCCTCTTTTTAATGCACAGATTAATGCTAATTGTGAGACTGGCACATCATCTATTAGTCACAAGCCAAAATGGCAAGACTTCTGAGAATTCAAGCAGTTTGGCTTGAGACTGCACCATGTGAATCATGGATCTTCATTCATCTTAGAAACAGTGACATCTAAAATGTTAATCTTAAATCTTATCACTGTTGAGTCACAGTACACAAAAAATATTTCTTTGATCTGTTGACCTGACAAAAGGTGAAGTTCCTTTTTACAACAGCATGAGCACTCAGATAAACACTACCATTGAAATAAAATTTACCTCTACAATACACAAAACAACTAGCATGAGTTTAAACCTGAACAAAGAGAAAATAAAGAGCNTAACTCTGTGAGTCCCGGGATATTTTGGATCCTTTGATGATGTTGTAAGTGCCTATTGTGTCAGAGCAGCTGGGCCCATGAGCGGGGAGGACCCTCCAGCTGGGTGTGGAGGTGTTAATGCCTCCCCGGGTCTCTTTCCTTATCTATTGTAGCCTGGGGGGTGAGGTGTGCCCTGGGCAGCTGCTACCAATGATTTATTATTAACAGCCCATCAGGAATGACATAGAGGGTATAGAATAGAGAGTTTCTGGTTATACCCACATGGTGATGAACCACTCCCAGCCCCTGTAACTATGACAGCTTAGCATGTCAGAAGAGACAGGCACTGGCTTTACCCTGCAATATCTGACTAGGAAAACCATGTCACTGAGCTACTGTATTGGTCAGTCTGAAAAAGGAGCTACATCTGTGGCCAGTACATATAAAAGACCACCTGGAACTTCTATTTTCCTCTAAAGAGGCTTTAGAATAAGTTGCAAGCTTTCAGAAAAAAAAAAAAAGAAGACATCAGAACTACTGAATAACCTTGATTTTTTTGATAGAAGAACTTGTTACTAACATCTTGTTCCTCTCTAACAATGAGGGGATGAGGCTATTTCTGCAGGGAAATGCAGAAGTCCTTCACTCCACACCAGCAGTGTGAGGGACTAACTACAACCCTGTCCCCAGGGAGGCAGGCAAGACAACCTGGTGTTCACTAGGGGGTTCCACAGTTGTGGAGATGCAAAGTCCTTCCTACCTACCTATCCATCCCAATGGAAATTGGACTAACAAAGGCAAAGAAAGAACAGGCAAACAGTTAGAAGTCTTGTGGTTGACAGAAGCATTATGAGACCCAGATACAGCACCAGGACAGCTCAAACAGCAGTGAACCACTAAGTGCCAGGAAGCTGTGGCTCTCATGTGGCACCCGGTGCCACACAGTACTAACCTGGAATTTCAGCCCACAACACCCAGTGGTGCCCCTCAAGTCCCCAAAAGAGTCAGTGTAGCTTCAGATTTCTATCTTTTCCTGAGAAGAAGTATTTCCAAAGTCAACTTCCAATTAATTCCCCAGCCAGTGACCACCAGCTGCACCCCGTGCTGTGAGAGCCACAGGCAATGACTGAGCCACAGCAACATTTTCTCCCGAGAGCATTTAATTTAAAAGCATAAGGGAGGAAAAAAGCAAACAAACCAACACTTTAAACCCACAGCCTCATTTCATCATTCATTAAGCTAGAAAAAGCCCCATATGTGTAAGACTGCTTTGTACTCAAAAGTTTATAAAAGGAAGAGTATTGTTTTATCTATTACTTTCCCACAGGGGAAAACAAAATGAAACCTAACCCAAACCCCAACCGAAACAACAAAAAAAACCCATGAATATTTGTATATTTAAGCTATCTCCACAAATTCAATACATAGTTTTTCCTGGCTCCAAAGAAGCATTGGAAGATGAGTACTGCACCCATTCAAGAACTTTAAGTCAGTGATAGAATTCAATTTCCCCCTCAGTCAGGGCTCAAGAAAGCTCTGCCTTTGCCTCATCCTCTACCTATCCCCTTACAAGCAGTTGCCTTATGAAGAAAATCAAATAAGCTCAAGGTTTTATTTAAGCAAATCTATTTAATACGATGTGAAAAAGGGAAAAAAAGTACCATCAAAATGGCACACTTGTCATACTGGTAATGCTTCCTATTTTTGTAGTACGGGAAGAGCTGTTTTTAAAAAATGTAAATGCTCTTCAATTTAATCATGCTTTGGAGTCATCTGTGGAAGGAGAGCTTCAGTTTGTCTTTATGCATAACAACATATTGCTCTGAATATATTACTAATTATTAAAAGAAGTCATTAAGCTGAATTAATTCTACTGCCAAAACAATTAGCATGTATTTCAATACAAAAATTCCATGTGCATCCTACTGAATACTGCCAATAAACATACTTGCTTTATAAAACCAGTTCTTGTCTACACAAAATTATGGTGCTAAACCAATACTTATTACCCCCCAAAACCACCCTGAAACCTTGAATAAATGAAAAGGACAAAGCAATGGAATGAATATTAACCAAGACTGAGACCCTTTTTTCCCTTCTCTATCTTTTAAAACTTAGATTAACTCTTCTTAAAATATAAACTTATATCCAATCCTCTCCTAGGATGATTCACATAATCAACACTTGTAGAAGCAGGATGCAGAGCTTTATCTATACATTGAGTTACAGATTCCATGTTAGAAGGCTTCAGAAGGAATTTGTTCTGCTCATCCTGCCAGGACTTACACAATGACAATGCTTCTGCCTCCTCCTCTCCCCGAAGCCTGTTCTTTGTCACAGACACACTTCCATTGACCTGTGCACACAAAGGACAGCACTCTTCCTTTCCCTCATTCTCCTGAATAATGCCCACCGATTGCTCCTGTTAACAAATACCCACCTTCCTCTTGTGTCTATCAGAGAAGAAACACAAAAGCATGGAAATAATTTCGGAATCAGAGCACAAAGGAATCCTGTTCCTTCCAACAAGGCAGCTTTGAAAGCCAGATCAGCATCCTTTGGCATTACTTGTGAAGTTCAGCATATTGGGCATTTCCATCATTTCTTCAGTAGTTCACCGCACCAGCGAGCCTTACTTTTTCCTCCATCATCTTCCCCTCCAGGATAAGGGATTGCAGCTGTAGAGTCCATTAAGCGCTCAAAGACGCAAACCCCTCTCGATCCCAGTTCTCTTCAGTTTCCCACAGTCACTGACTCAGCCATGCGTAGTGCAGCGCTGACGTCTGACCCCGCAGGCTCCTGAGCCGAATCCCGGCTCGCCGTCCCCATCCGCCCGCGGCCATTGGGCACCGGCTGCCGGGCGGGGTGGGAAGGAAGGGCGCGAGCGGCGGGAGCCAGGGACTGGTGGTCCTGCGGGCTCGGGCTCCGGCACCGCGGCTCACGGGGACAGCGCCGACTTCCCCCGTCACAGCTCCCGGCTGCGGTCGGCGTCCGTCCACACAGACAAATCCACGCGAGTTTCAGGGGGAGGTTAATTCGTGCCTGCAAAGTCTGCCTGGATTAATATTTAAAATGAACTTGCCTCTCACGGAGTTCATAAGCAGGTACAGCAATAACCTTTTAAGAACAAGACAGCACAATCTCTGCCTTTTAAAGGCAAGTGCCCTTTTGCCAGAAAGTCTGAGAAGAAAAATGTATCACTCTGTGACAAACTAAACATTACTGGTATTTAATTACACTAATCAGCATGTTTACTGATCAGAAATCAGTTCACCAATCCCTGACGTGCATCTTCACATCAACAGATCGTCAAATTCTTAACAAGCCAAGCCCATCAAGCACAAAAGGTGACAAAGCAAATTAATACAAAAGTCAGGATAAAATTTTCTAAAGGGTTTTTTTTTCGGAGGGAGGATAAGTAAGCATTATGTGATAGCTTTTTTTTTTAACGATTCCTTTCACACTGTCTGGAGGCTGTTTTAAGGAGCCACAATACACTGGAGGAATAGTTTAAAAGTAAGTCTTACAATAAATAAAAATCAAGATGTCATAGTTAAATTATGATGAGAGCTGAAGAAATGAGGGGGATTGTTCAGCAAATGCCTGCTTTATAAAGAGGGAAGTCAGAAAGGAAAACAAGAGACTCATGATTAGAAAGGCAGGAGAATGTCAGCACTACAGACTGAAGACTCAGCTCTTTGGACATGGAAGGGAAGTTTCTGCTCATACCATTTCAGTTACCTGAGCCAGGGAATTTTCTCCAGGTTTTAGGGCCTTGTGAGGGTTCACACAACCACCCTCCCCATTCCCAAGGAAAGAATAACCACAAGCCTTGTAAGCTTTTTCTTCCCTTCAAAAATAAGCCATGGAAGAGATGAGTATAATAGCCTATAAGGAAAGCACGCTGGAAAAGCCTCTCAGGCTTTTTTTTTTGCCTCCAATAGAACAGTCCCCCAGCAGCAAGAAAAAGTGCAGCTGCACACACGTTCTTTCAGCACTGGTTCCCTATCGGGGGTCTCTTCTCCGCAGCACAATTAGGATGTTTTGTTCTCCTTTACTCCTCTGTGAGGTAGAAAGAACATGCCATGGGTAGATTAGCCTCTGACTCCCACAGAACTACCCCTCAGGCCAGGACACACAGCCAACAAAACCCTGTAGAAGCACAGTCCAGCAGTCACACTGAACTTGGGGCTCCATGTCCAGTAAGGAAGTCCATGGAAAGATTTCTCACTGCTTAATTCAGTGAGTGCTTCAGGATCTTCCCTCAGCTCAAAGAAACTGTCGACACTTTCCTCCCTCAAAATTCTTTAATATTCACATAATTTTGGTCTTCAGTGGGTTCTCTCAACCATGAGTAATGTACTTCTTAGTAATTCAGTTCCATTTCAGGAAGGAAACAACAAAAATCCCATGACTGCAATGTTCAGTTGCCAAAGGGATTTCTTAAAGCAGCAGGGACTTAACCTTTAGGAGGGAATGCATTCACACCTTATGACTTCTGCCAAGCTACCCAAACACAAGACCTTCATCAAAGAATACTTCATTTATATACCAATTCCTGCTCCATTTTCAAAATGGATGTTAGGTTAAAATCCAACTTTAACAAACTCAGAAGCATTTTATCCTCCTTGGAACTGGAAAGTACTTCCATTTATTGAAAACCAGCTTCAGAAGTTTGAACTCAATATAACTGGGTCCAAACACTTACTCAACCTGTATATAGCCATTATAGTTTCTACTCTAAAAAATAAAAAGAACAAACAACGAAGAGAAGAGTTGTCCATAAAAAATTCTAGTTGTGAGCATAATCATTTCACCTCTGAAATGCTTTGTGTCCTAATTAAATGTCAGGGTCTGATGAAGTTTTGCATGATGCTAAAGTCCACCACAAATAATACCTCAAAATATTTGGAAAAGCCCATTTGCGTGATGGAGAAGTTCAGGAGGATTTAGTGTGTGCTTTGGCACTGAAACTTGCTCGGTTTTCCTTCTCAATGTGCATAAGCTGTCGTTTCAGAAATGAAGGATGTCAGGAAGAAAGAAAGAACCCACCCCCACAACCGTTTAAGATCACTCACTTAGGTGTCTTAGGTACCTTACAAAAGATTAATGGACTGGTGTTTCTCAGAGCTGCTGCTGAAAGCAGCACATTTTTCAGGATTCCAAGAACAGCTCTTCCCAGCCCATCCAAGTTTCTTCTGAGGGCTTTACATCCCGGTGCCTATAAAGCCCAGATGAGGAGATTGTGACCTGCCAGTCCCAGGCTGCAATTAAGGCATGTCTGCAGTTAACTCAGAGCAGTAACCCAGAGTCTGACCTGACCCAGGGCCAAAGCAGGACCTCATACTTTCATGTCATACATTGTGTAGGCAAATGTTCAAGTGCAGAAATCCAACCTACATGGAGAGAAATAAAGCCCAGCCCACAGAGGCACACAGATGACACGTTCTGATGTCATTCCAGAGATGAGAAAAGGACCCTTTGGGGATGCTTCACGTAACTACAAAATGCTGAGACAAGTGGCACTTCCATTCACTACCCACAAATGCATCCTCCCAGCATGCAAAAATAATATTAGAGGGAGAAAAAAAAGATCTCAGCATTTAGCATCTGCACAATGACTTCTCATCTATGGAAAAGATTTTAAAAAATTCAAGATTTTGAAAGACTCAAGAGTCATGGCAACGGAATCGCAGCACGGCCACATTTTGTGAATAAATGCAGTAGTGCAGGCAAGACTTTGGACCTAATAATATCTAAACACAACGAACAAATAAGAAACTATCAAAAGGGACTAAAACAGAAGCAGATTTAGAAAATAAAATCCAGGACAAATCTGAACAAAGAAGCAAATTTAAGCCAAAGGTTTTTCATCATAACTCCAGAAAAGGCACTTAGTACAAGAGAATTAGAATTAAAGTCTTCTAGCAACAGCAAAAACTAGAGCACTATAGAGAAATTACACACGGGAAACTAATAAGTGGTGAAAAATTAAATAGAAAATACACAACCTAATAACAAAAATGTGAATTCAGAAACCATTCATTGAACCTTCACCACACGGTGAAGTCGCCACATGGTTCTGCAACATTTTCTTCCATCTTATTTGGGTACTTAAATAAAAAGCATCTTAAAGAATGTTTCGTAATAGTTTAGACAAACAAGACTGTTGTATCATTAGTTCATCATCTTTAGCACCATATAAATTCATCCTGTCAGGCTCTCCAGATTTATCCCAGGAATCATCTGCATTATATTTTTAGTCCTTATTTTCCGCATCTCTCCCTTCAAGTTTTCCATTTCACTGCCCATCTCAGAACAAGTAAGAAAAAAGGAGAGAAAACAACGGTACAACTTGGCAGGTTTCAAAACTGGACCTTGACCAAACTGGAAAGAACAAGACATAGTGGTAACCTGTGTAGGTGTTCAACACCCACCCCCTTTGGAGAGTTTACCACGTCCTTGGCCTCAAACAGGCCCAGTGGAGGGGAGCCAAGTCCTGTGGCTTCCCTTGTTTCCACATAAGCTTCACACACACAAGGACAGCTCAGAGCCCTAGATGATGCTTTTTTTTTTAAGTCCAGAAAGATATCTAAGCTATTTTAAGAATGTTAAGGCTGGAGGATAAATCACTCCAAAGCACCAAGTGACAAGTTCATCCATCTTAAATATTATAATAAATCTCAACAAGGGAGTAAAGTTCTTATTTCACTATTACATTTTCCAACCAAAAGAATTTTTTTCCTCATGTAACAAGGTATATTTTGAACACAAATGACCAATAAGACTGCAGCACTCAAACCTTTTAACAACATAGCTCTGGTCTAGTTATATTATTACAACTTATGCTTCCAAATGGATTTTTCCCCTCACACTACATTGTTCACACAGACTTTCACTTGTCTAGAGAAAAAATGTCAATTAAGTCAGAAACTATAGCAATACGTTTACATTCAGCCCCACAAAATCCAATTATTTTGTTGGGGCTTCTGAATAAAGTACACTATTTTCCAATAATTGGATTCTCTGAAGTAATCAAATATCTCAAAGGAATATGGTAACGAAATATTTATCCTTCATTTATCCCTTATTGTTTTACAACATGTAACTATTGCTTGGATTCTCAAATATTTCCAAAATGGGTACAATTTATTTGGAGAAAAAAATTAAAATGACTGTATGTTAGCTGGAATACAATATCCCTATCACATACTCTAAAAGCTCCCATAAAACACTCACTGTTCAGCATTTCATTGGAAACAAATTGTGTTTTGCCAGAAATATGTCCAACTTAGCTGCAATTATTTTTGAGGCACAGATTTCAGACCTTCTGATGTGTGAACTTTGAATTCAGATCACACGAAATGACCAACAGGAGCCTTTCTGAAAGGCCACAGACTTCCTTGAGTTAACTCCTATCTGCATCAAATAATCTTTTCAGAAAGCTGCACAGCCTTTTATTTAAGCACTTCCCCAAAACACATAATCCCCACCAGACCACACATGGTAAGACACATGCCCTGTTTCTCTGGATTTATCCAGCTTCAGCTTCCAGCTATTCCAATGCATTACAAACCTGCCCACTGACTACAGCCCACCCCTATGATGTTGTTTCTGCAAGGATCTGCAGAGACTGACCAAGATGTCATTGTTTAACCTTTGGGTTTGGCCTGTCTCAAAAGGCATTTAGTAACTTCCCTATCTGCAGGGAAGGTTTGGATTAGAGGGAATTCTGAACTGCTGACACCAGACTTCCAAGAACTCCACTATACATCCAACAGCTACATTAGCCCTTTGGACTGGAGGATGGAGTGCCCCCTACGGTGGCAGCGGGACACAGGGGGGGGGAACTGACACAGGTGACAATCCCAGCCCACATCCTGGGCTCCTGACAGTTAAACATTGTATTCCCTCGTATGAAGAACATTTGCACAGCTCACCAAACCACTCAGAGCACATGCTGTTAACATTAGTTAACACTCCCCATCACGGGTCACCTGTACCAGTATCAGTTTAAGGTTTTATTCCAGATGACCAGACCACAGGAGGCAGCACGGGGTGAGAGATGATTGGAGTGACACAAGAACTGGGCTCAGCAGTGGCTCACCCACATACAGTCACACCCCTGGCATCAACCAGCCTCCCACTCCCACACCATGTCCCCTTCTATCCACACTGGTCACTGCAGATGCTGTGCCACACTGTGATCCTAAAATCCTAAATAAGGAGCACAGGTCGACCACCCTCCAGACACCACCACCTTAATAAAAACACCAGCTGTACAAAGCCATGTTCCACAAAGCTACACTGACCAGTGGCACCATCCAGTTCTGTGTTAATCACTCCATTATTCACATCACAGGCCTCTAATTACGTGGGTCTCCCTGTGAGCCTTTTAATTATTAGTGCATTCTTTTTTCCTGCCCTCCTGGATTTTTCACAATTATCCAAGACTTAATGACAGGAAAACAACCCACAATATTAATTGCCCATAGAATACTTTGGACAACACTAGAATCTAGTTTATGTGCATCTAAGCAATAAAAACATGAAATAAATTGCTGTTACTGAATATGCCCCTTAGTTCTTTTCCCATCATCTTGCAAGAGGAAAAGCTTAAATCATGTTTCAGTTATATTTAGCAATTCTGAAGGAGCAAAGTACTTGGAAGATACACACTTATTGGGATGGTTAAATATATTTCCAGCAATATGCTCCTTCACATACATTTGCAAGGCGACTAATTGCTTTCCTTAGTTCTTTTTTGAATACTGTATGTTGGAAAAACACTAATTAACTTCATAATTTCATCAAATCAAGAAGCATTTAAAAAACACTCTTACAGTGAGGGATGCAGGCAAAAGCAAGATCTGACACACAGCTTTACAAAGGAAAGGCTACAGAGAGTGACACTTGCATGCAAGCAACTGTTGGTTCTCACCATGGGCAAGTTGCACATATTATAAATATGCTACAAAACAGAGAGTAGCAGCAACCAATAAAGTGGGGAACAGGAAGTAAATCATAGCAAGCACCCGAAAAAAATGCACATATTTAGTCACTCAACTGGTGTCTTCATAGGCACACAAGGCATTTAGCTTTTAAAAAAAGACCAAAATGCAACCCATGGCAAAACAAATCTAAGCACAGATTAAGGAAGCTGACAAATCAGTTATGTTAGAAAATATCTTTTAAAAGAATCAAGAAGCGTTCCTTTTAAGAAGAATTACAAAATTTATGACAGGACTTGCCACAACCAGATACAGTAGCCTTTAGAATGGACTTCCACTGAAGTTTTTGAGATGCAATAGATGGTACACAGCACCTACCTTGAATGTTTACAAAGCTTACGAGGTCTATTATGCAATTTCCGATCCCAATTCTCTGGATCACTGGAGTTACTGTCATAAGGATGAGGCCGTCCTGCCATTCCACTGCCAGCTTCCTCACACTACTGCTCTGAAAAGCACACATGCAGCACTCACAACCTACATTAAGAGAGCAGTGTTTACCTTTCAGTAATGCCACACAGGAAAAAAAAGTAAGACATGCAGAATTTAGTGTTGTTAGGTTTTGATTTTTTAAATGCATATCACAGAAAATAGGATATACTGAAGCACAACTTCTAAATTGCATGAGGGTCACATTGGATACATTTTGCTGACACCTGCACTAAAAAGATCAATTTGTTATAAGAAATAGAGCTCTACAAATGTTGGCAGGCAACTTCAATTTTGCAACAATTAATTTCAATGTGTCCAAAAGGAAAAGTAACTGGTTATAAAACACAAGGCAAACACATCATAATTTTCTTTCAAATGTGTGAAGTTAATTCAAAGAAAGATACGAACTGCAGAAAAAGAGACAAACAGTTTTACAATCTGAAAGGCTGACCAAGAGGAAAACAGAATTAACAGTTATGTCTGAGTCCTCACTCCAAAATGGAACCTACAGCAATCCTTAGAAACACTCGGTGTGGTTCAGTTTCACTGACTTCTGCAGAAAAGTTGCAAAAAAGTTAATAAAAATGGACATAAGGAGCTACCCTTCCTTGACTGGGATCTGACATGTTCCACTCCCACTAAGATTCAGTCATACATCAAAACACCTCCTGACTGCCAATAAAGACAGCCAATCTTAAAAGACTGGTGTTCAAGTCATAACTGCAAGTGACACTTGTGTCAAGAGAGTTGAATAATTCAGAATGACCTGGTTACAAAAAAAAAACCAAAAAAGCAGCTACAAGTGAGCAGCTGATGATTGTACAGCATCTGGAAAAAAATCAAATTACACACAGATAAACTTGCTAAGTAATGGAAAGGTAAGATTTTAAAGAAACATAACAGGCCTAAGTTAAATATTTTAGAAGCATTGTATCTCCACCTCACCCCCCACCAATTACTTTCCTATTACAGTCAACGAAACCCATCTTATCTGGAAGTGAGTCCCAAAGGAACTGAGACTTTTTTAAAACAAAGTTGCTTCTCAAATAAACTGTTCCATTAGTCATGGAAAATAGAATAGCTCTTGCAGCAAATTTAGATTCTCCTAGCTAAATTTAGACCCAAAAGTTTTTATGACAGGGGAATGGTAGAGAACAAGCTTCTTAAAAATGTTGGTCACACAGAGAATTTTCTTCATGTCCTGGTCTAACCAAGAAAACAGATTCTATACAAAGTATACAATCTCCATTACAGGGTTGGGTCTTTTTCCTGTCACGGTTTCTATAATTAAACACACTGTGATTGGAAGACTCCTGTGGTCAGGTGTCCATACAGAGTCAGGAAAAGGGAAAATAAATTTTATTTAAGATTACAGGAAATACTCAACTTTGTCATGCAAAAAAAAAAAAAAAAAAAAAAAAAGGAAAAAAGGTCTGATAAGCATTTCATAGTGTGTTACCTGGAAATTTAGGTTACCAAAGCACAGTCAATGTGTGACAATATTACACAGAGGTTATAGGATTTACACACATTTATGGAGCTTAACAAGGAGAACCCTACAACCCATGTCAGAACAAAGTATTATTAAGGAAACAAGAGGAAGGCAGGCTGGTTTATACATCCAGTTGTTATTCCAGTAGCAGCCATTCCAACCCAGGTGCAGCAGGACGTACACAAGCAACACGGACTTAGGGACACCTTTTATCCCAAGTTGAAACAAGCCATGTCCATTAGATGGAGTCCCTCAAGGAAGACACACAGCCAGTCTTGCTGCTTGTGGCAGCAACGCTGTGTGGAACAAAGAGCTGAGACCAGCAATGTCCCAGTGGACACCACAGCTCCCACTGTGCCATCACACCCAGCTCCTGCCACCGCAGGGTCCTGCTGCCACTCCCGGGTTTGGCCAAAGCACCACAAGCTTGTGTTTCTTTCCACAAACTCTCTATTCCCTTTAAAGCCAACCAAAAGGCTTAGAGACACCTCACCCTCTCTGCACAGACCAAAGCTGGTGCCCTACCAGAAACAGCTTGTCACCTAACACTTGGTTCTTGTTATTCCATAGACGCCAATATTTAAATTTAGCTTTTGTACTGGAAAGACGTGTAAAAGCAGCTGTTTTTACAAGAACTGAAGCTGAAAGGCAAATTTAAAGTCACTTCCTTAAATCATCTCATACTTCCTGCCTTCTCCCCATCTTCCCTATAGTGAAAATTCAACAGGAGGGTACAGGTCCACACACACTTCAAAGAAAAAGCCCATTTTAAGTAGGATCAGTCCCTCAATTTGCTTTGCTATGCAGCTACACGCTTAAGCCACTCTGAACAATGGATGACACAGAAGGACAAACACAAACAAATGGAACTGCTCCTCATGAACAACAACACTCCCTTTTCCCAGCTGGAAGCACACGAGGAACCCCAGCAGTGTCACTGATGGAGTGAGGGCCAGACTGGCAACAACTCGGAACCAGAGCACAGCTCTGACAAGAAGATAAACAACCCGAGGGTCCAAAGCCACACCTTGTGAAACTTACTTAGTTCCAAGCATATCACCCTGTGAACAAGGGAGAGTCTCCCCTCCATCCTCCACTCCACAAGATCTCAACAGTTAACATTTCTCTAAAAAACAATTTGCTGTAATGAAGCCAATTTTTCTCCTTGATCACTGTTGATAGCACTTTTGTGCAGATTACAAACAAATGTATTTATCGATTTTAAGTTTTAACAAACCCAGAATTCTATAAATAAGTAATTATTTTGGTTTTCTCTATTAAAAATACTTTTTTTTCAATTAGAAAATGCTGTATAAATTATGTAAAGTAACACAGTCGTCCTGATTTAATTTTAAACATTTTTGCAAAACCACTTTTTTTCTGCAATAGAAAAAAACGTTTAAGGAATGGCTTAATTTTGGTTGTTTTTTGGGGGGTTTTTTGCATGGATTCACACTGTGGGCAATAAACAAAGCATGTTTGGAGGAACGTTCTGACCTTGTGTGTAAAAAAAAACAAACAAGAAAACCCTGCAAGAGTACATGGCCCCAAATACTACACAATGCCCTCCATGAAATCAAGGAACTGCATGTGAAATGTTGGTAAAGGCAAACAGGCACCGGGAACACATGAAATAAGGAATCAAATCCAAATATCCTCAACAGATCACACAACACTGACATATTGGCCCAAGTGATTGCCATTCTAATTAGCTAATAAGCAATTCTGTAGGTATAAAGAATGATTTCATACCCTGCTGCAGAAAGCTAATACTCCAGAGACTTATCACAAGGAATAATACGAAATCAGAAGCAGACTAATTTTCAAAGCTTTCAACACAGACAGCTAGAACACTTCAGGTTGGCTACCATCAACCTGAAGCCAGAATCATCACTAATTTATAAAGTTGTAGGCTAATGAAATACAAGGGAATTGTAAAGACACACACCCAGTGGGTTTGAAAAGCTGAAAGTCTTTGGTAGATGTGGTAGAGCCACCCCAGGCATTGAAAGATACAATAATTAATGTGTCTACACCACTACTTGAAGAGCTCAGGAAAGGATGTATCCTACACTAACTTGTGATAGATGCTCTGAAATGACAGATTATTTGAAATAATACCTAAAGCACATTCGGTGCTGTGCCATGACAAAATACAACACACAAAAGATGCACAAGAGATTAAGCAAGATTTAGACAACATCAGATGCTGGACAGAAGTGGACACACACTTGTGAGAAGCACGACTTGCATTTTTGAAGGTACTGCAGTTTAGAGGGGTTTGGAGAATGCTCTTTGGAAGTCTTTCAGGAAAGAAGCAAAACTAATCTCAACCAGTATCAATGCATTTCCAGCCAGCCACACTGTATGTGTTAAGAATACTTGTAAGCTGCAAAGCTGTGGAGTTTTAGTAAGAAAGATGACTAAAATACCTTGAATTTCTTCTGGCCACCAGCTCACCAGGTAGAACAGAGCTGATTGCTCCAGCTGTCAGTACTGAAGACAACATTCAAACAACAGGTAATACTTCAGGCATCTACTCAGCTTTAAGCTTCGGTCAGAAGCATTTCCAAAAGTAGGACAGGTTTCAGAAGTCTGCTCTAACCTGCCCATCAGTGAAATACACTGTAAAGGTGAACCAGGATCATCAGAAAGCTCCAGTAGACAAGGAACCAGGTAGGACAAAACCTGGCATTAGTTGTAACAGAGAAACTCCAAGACTCAGATTAAATATTTAGACTTTCTGTAAGGGCTGACAGTCTGCTGTTCACTGCCTCTAGTCATCAAAGCACAAAAGCAGCAACAACGAAAAGGAACTCACAAGTCAGATTTACTGGGAATGCAAGCACAGTGACATTAAATCCTAATTAAGAAATACAGTTCAAAGGACACGTACTCATAATGCAAACACCACATATCATGGAAATCCATACCTGTCTAGTGAGTTTCTTGCAAACTAGTGCAGACATCAGTCACAATTCAGCCACATAAAGTAGCTTTATAAATTATCATCACTGAAATGTTAGCAAACTGACACTGATTAAAGCAAAGCTAAGAAACACCCCTTGCAATACAATCTCAACATTAACACAGTAGGTCAGGATTGAAGCTTCTCTTAATGAGCAAGAAGTAAAAATGAGAAAGGGTTAAAAAAATATAGTAGTCACAGGAAGCTGATGATATCCCTATCTATAGAACCATAAACAACAGATAAAACTTGCAGGATAGTCACTGGATACAAGTCCTACAGGGAATGTGATGATAAAACAGCTATTTGAAATCAGAAGCCTAAAAAGGCAGATGACTCCCAACTCCTCCTCTGTACTGGGATTCACTGTGTGAAATCTGCCTGGGTCTACCTTTAAAAAGCTCAGTGCATCGAGCAACTTCTCCCACCAAAAGCAGAATTGTGGCTTTCACTGCAGGAAAAAGGAGCAGAACCCACCTCCTTGCCAGTTCCTGGCCCCACCCCCTGTGGCCCAGCGATACACAGACAGACACTGGGCACCAGGGATGGGATGAAGAACATCCAAGCAAGTTTCTTGAAGAAACAAGCAAGGTCTGCACCCATGGTTGCACCCGGCAGTAATCTCACGCCTCAGTGAGCAAGGAAATTCTCACACAATTTTTCACATCTGAAATGAGTTCTAAATTAGCTCTCGATTTTGTATATAAACAGACACACACTTTCATTGATAAGCAACGGCGCCAGGCCAAGATTTAAGCAACATTGCTACAAGAAAGCTGTGCTGAAAGAAATTGGCACATAATGAGGTTTTGATTTTTGTGTATGTGCACAGGACAAAGCTGCCCCAGCTCCAAAAAACAAGCTACAAAACCCACCTAGGTTATAACACAGTGACAGAGAAACCAACGGGGATGACATCTGTGTCTAATTTAACAAGCAATGTCATCCACACATCAGCTGCTCACCGTTGCCAAGCACAATTGTGCCTAAAAGGAAAACTGAGCTTCAAGAAGGAATTTAAAGAAAATCCATGATGTTTTGCAAGAGACCCAGTCAAAACACACCGACAGACCTGCAGAACACACACGGTGGAACAGTCTTAACTACAGAGCAATGGATAAAAGAAAGGAAAAAAATATCAGTTTCCTTCGACTTGTGTTCAAGCTACAGGAATTCAAAGAAACCCACACAAGATGATGAAGAGACACATTTTTTAGCTCAGATAAAAGATAACAAGTGTGAACCATCAGCTAATGAACTCTGAATAGTGCAAGGTTAATAACCTGAATCGTATTTCTGGGGGATCTAATTCAACAGCAAACCGAAGAGAGACAGCAAGCATCCTCCAGGGAAAGGACAAGAAAGCTGAAGCAGTGACAGAGGTAAGTACTCTTTAAATGAATCACTGAAGATGATTCACAAAGAACAGAGGCAAACAAAAGTAAGGAGAACAGCGATGACAGTCAAAAGGCTACTGAAAAGCCAGATTTTAAGCATGTACTCAAATTTGTAACAGGCAGGCAACAATGAAGAACAAAAAGACACAATGCTCGATGACTACTTCGGACAAAGAAGGCAGACAAGTGACAGAAACAAACCTGGAAGAGGTCTGTGATGGAGCTGGATCCCAATTCTGAAAGAAAAGAGTTCTAAAGTGACACAGTGGACAGGATCAGAGATAAAAAGGAAAAAGATGCAGAAACAACAGCTAGGAAAAAAAGTGAATTTAAAGGAAAAAAGAAACGACAGGCAACTGCAACACATAATTGTACTATGACAGATTTATCATACAAGCGATTGATATTTTCTGCAAATAAAACACGCTTACATAGGAAAAAACTTACAAAGATACCACACTCATGACGAAATCGTTTGAATGGGTAAAGCACTGGCCAGGGATTATGCAAAACAAGTGTGCTCAGGAATTACACCACGGCCGTCAGGCAGTCCTGGGCAGCAACCCTCTGCACAGGCCTCGCAGCGGCTGCACGTTCTACCAATAAGCAATACACGATGAAAAGCAGTCATTTAAGTCGTGTCCGGCCCGCTCACGGCACCTCACGCAACAGAGCCCGGGGGGTGAATCCGTGTGCGGGGCTGTGGCGTGAGGAACCCCCGGCGGGCGGCGAGGCCGAGCCGGGGATCCCCCTCCGGAGACATCCCGCACCCACCTGGACGCACTCCTGTGCCACCTGCTCCGGCCGGCCCTGCCGCGCGGGGGGTCGCACAGGGGGTGTCCGGAGGTCCCTCCCGGCCCCGCGGCTCTGCGGTTGTGTGGCGGGAG
>WEIV01016619.1:52447-63560 GCA_013390005.1 Calyptomena viridis | reverse complement strand
GAACCTTCCGCCGAGGGTGACGGCGGCCGCCGTGAGGGGCCGTGGCGGTGCTGGAGGGAGAGCGCCGCCCGCCGNGGAACGGCGGGTTGAGAAGCCGGGATGTCCCTGGGGATCTTCCTGTGGAGCCAGGATTTCCCCTGTGGAGCCAGGATTTCCCCTGTGGAGCCAGGAATCTCCTGTGAAGCCGGGATCTCCTGTGGAGCCGAGATCTGCCCTGTGGAGCCGGGATCTCCCTGTGGATCCTGAGGGGATGATAGCGGGACAGGTATCATATAATACCTATATAGGCGAGCTGACATTTCTGGTACTTCGACCTTCAGCCTAAGACTCCTTATTTAAATTACAACTACATGTTTGTACAGCCCTACAGAGTCTGTGTAATCTGCAGTCTATTTAGGATTACTGGACGTGACTCTCATTCCATAATACCCCAGCAGAACTATCATGTCCTGCATTTTAGGTAACTGCAATGTCCTGCAAAGTGTCACAGGTGTTGCGAGGACACTCAACCCTTTGCACTCCTCACGGGACAGAAGAGGGAAAATAAACCAATATTAAACCTCAGTTGTATTCATGTAACAGAAGGATAGTATTCAGATTAAAAAAAAAATTGTCTCCCTTCTAAGATATTCTCTACTGCGTCATTATTAAATGCAAGCAGGGCTTGACTTCCCTATCAGGTGAAAGGACTGTAGAATTCCAAATAACCAGTATATTGAAGCAAATTTGAATTAGTGGACAGTTTGAGAGGAAGAAGAGAAGGAGCAAATCTCTGCCTGACCTTTTGAAAGTTCAGCTGTTCTCTTTTGTGCACTGCTGGAAGTCAGTCTGGCTACACAGGGGATATTTTGGGGAAGCCCCACTCTGAGGACCAACCACCATGTATGGGTCTTACCAGAATCTCTTAAAACCCTATTCCAGGTCACTGTTGGACCAGACTTCCCAGGGAAAACACGTGAGTAAGAGGGAGCATGAATCTATATCCTACTGATGAGTAGATCCACCGTGAGCAGGGGTTCTGATTTAACTGCTGGTGGAGGAACTTGATGCATTTGTTGTCAGATTCCAGAGCCTGGAACTGTACAGCCAATGCCTCTTGCACATCTTGCATCCTCCTCTTCCAGGGACACCTAAGATTTAATCTAAGGTCTCAGAGAGTGTACACCTCTGGATTTGTCTGAGGTGTACACTGAGTCTCTCTGCTTCAGGCAGAGAATGTTAGAGAGACAAGTTGTATTCCTTACGTACATTGGAGAAGGGAGGGGAAGAGGGAGCAATAGAACAAGGATTTGTGCCTTTGCTACACCAAAATGCTCCATAAAGGACAGAAGCTTTGCTACAATATACAGCAAAACATGAACCTGTTAAATGAATTCTCTTTTCCATCCTTTAACAATAGCCAGAGAGATAAACCACACAGTTCTAGAAATCCAGCAGCAGAACAAAGAGGGCCAAGCAGCTCTCACAAAAGCTGTCAGAATGTGCTAACAAGGCGAGGAGTCAGATGCCACACGTTTAGCAGTGAACTGAGCAACATGAAGCAGTACCATTTACAGCAGCCAAAGTCAGAAGCAGCTTAGAAAGCCAAATCACTGGCAGTTAAATTGCCAGAAGTAGGTTTTACCTACAGATCTCACAAATTGTCTTGTTTCTATTTGGCTTCTTGTGATTTTGGCTTTGTTAATTTTTCATGAGTTCCTTGGTTTTTTTTTCACATGCTACTCTTTTACTTCCCCTGAGGATGAATATTGATATTAGTGCTTTTTGTTTCAGCGAGTCGCCAGTGGGAGACTCTGTTATTTTTCCTTTCAATGAGAATTTTATAAAAACCAGGTGTGTACAATAGATGGGCAACTGCACAGGGTAGGTTTTTGAGGACACAGGTCTTGTACAAAAAGCCCTTGTCAGATTAAGAAGTGAGGTGTTCCTCTCACTCTGCACATATCTGGAGTAGTGTGTCCAGTTCTGGGCTCCACAGCACAGGAAAGATGAGGAGCTACTGGAGAGGGTCCAGCAGAGGCCACAAAGGTTATGAGGGATCTAGAGCATCTCTCTGATGAGCAGAGACTGCAGGAGCTGGGCCTAGTTAGTCTGGAGAAGGCTGGGAGGGGATCTCTTCCATACACACAAATATCTCAAAAGTAGGTATCAAGAGGATGATTCCAGACTCTTTTCAGTGGTGCCCAGCAACGGGATAAGAGCGATGGCCATTCACTAAAACACAAGAAGTTCCAAATCAACATGAAGAAGAATGTTCCACTGAGGGTGGCAGAGCTCTGGAACAGGCTGTCCAGGGAGGTTGTGGAGTCTCCCTCTCTGGGCACATTCCAAACCCACATGGATGCATTCCTATGTCACCAGCTGTAGGTGACCCTGCCTTGGCAGGGGGGTTGGACTGAGTGATTTCCAAAGGTCCCTTCCAACCCTAATGATTCTGTGATTCTCTTTTCTGCCTCAAAAGGAAGTATGTACATAGATACCACACTCTTTAGGGAGGAAAGAGGCCTTCCAGAGACGCCTCATTTTTGGAAGGCTGTCCTGTGTGTGTGAAGGAATGGGGACTAATACATCCAACTGAGGGCTCTGAAGTCTCCTGGGCAGTCACATGTGTGTCTGAGTCTGTTGAGAAGTGCAGGCTCACTTAGTGATTTACAGTCTTTGCATGCAAATACACAAGCCGGCAGACACTTAAGGCACATTCCAGTGTGGGAAAAGAACTCGGGCCTCCCCAACAGCCATGCCACTGTCTCCTCCAATAACATTGGCTGGAGATGAGATTTTGGTTCATACTAGCTCAAAGTTCCATATTCAGCCACGGGCAAGCTCAGTTCTTTGCCTCTCTTTCCTTATTCTCTTAAAAGGGTAGGTAGGCAAGACCATTTATCTTTCCATACTGTTCCTTTGACATATCTTTATCATGCCTCTTTTGATTTATTTCTTTTCTGACTGCTGTTGTTACTATTTACTGTAGGTATTTCTTACCATTCTCTTTCTAGCCCCCTTAATCTGTGAAAGAGAGACGACCAAAACTGCACTTTTGTCCAGGTGAAGACGAATCTTTGAATTTTTTGGTATTAAAATATTTTTGATAACATTCTCTCCCCCACTCTGAACCTTTTGTTGTTTTAAATGCTGCTACACGGATCAGAACTTTAAGCTGAAAAGCCATAACAGATCTGTTTTCTAGATAATTAGTAAGTAATTCCATTAAAATTACATCTAATTTCTAATGGGCATTACCTAGCCCTAATTAATCTCCCACTGTGCTGTCTTTAGTGCTGAAGCATTCAGAAAGTTTAAATATTTCTGTGAGCATCTGTCATCTACTGGATAGCTGGAGATTAGGAAAAATAAGTTTTTTAGGGAAGAGAATTCTTTGTTTAGATCAAAATTAAACAGTTTATGATTTTGACACTTGAGAATTATATAGTTTCTGCACGTGTCATTATTGTAAGGGCATGTAAATAGGTTTGTGCTTGGTAAACACCTTTTGTTTAACCACCAATGTGATTTTGTGTGCAGGAAAGATGGAAGGAAAAATAAAAATTGCTCTCATCATTATTTTTCTATTTATAGTACTGTAACAAAATAAAATGGCTTAATAGTCTTGTTCCAAATGCTAAATTATATCAGAATAGTCACAGGTCAGTCAGTTATTGTGCTTTAGAATTATGTCTGAGAGCTTTTGGTCCACTTTATTTGGTAATACATAAGTGAGACATAGGTACAAAAATGCAATTTTATTTATTCAAGTTAGCACAGATGTCTGGTAAAAGAATAAATAGAAAGTGCACTTTAAGGCCTCGATTCTACCATCAGACAAGTGGCCTGGACCCTTTGCCCAGACACCATCTGCTCACAGCATCAGGGCCTTTGCATTGCTAGAGGTATAGCCAAGGTGATGAGCTACAGTTCACTAGTTACATCTCTGGCCTTCAGCAGGCTGAATTTATATTTATAATGATTTAGCAGGTTTTTACTAGGCTCCCCAAGGCATCTTAGACATCAAACAAACAAATAAGAATCAACTTGGGAACATACATCCAGCCACTTTGGCTTAGAGCAGCCATTCAACGAGGTTTCAGCTCCGGCAGATTTGGAGGCACCCACCATTATTCCTGCTGAGAAAACTTTCTTATTCATCAGAACTGACTGAGGATCCTAAACATATCTGTGCACACTCCAGGCAAAATAATTTTGTATTTGCTGCTTTTTGAAATTATTGCCATAATTGATTTATTCCCATCCATGTCTATATCCAATCCCTTCTGAGTCTTGCTTAGGATTTGAATGTATTACAGCTAATGGTTCCTCTCCCAGGTTGATTTCTGCATGTTAATGTTTCTCATTTTGGAGCCTGGGAAAACTGAGATCCCAATCCTACAAAAACTTGCACATGGAAATGAGTAATTTTATTTATGAGAGCCAACGGTCTCACAAACAAAAATTACTTACACATGACCCCTAACACAACACACAGAAATATAGAGATATATAGTTTATAGATAAAGTGATAGACAAAAAAAATAAATAGCAAGATTTTTGTTTCAGTTGCAACTGTGTGGTATAGATTAATTTCCCAGTTCTATAGGTAGGGCTGAGCTTACATACATGCTACCACCTCTGCTCCCACTGTTTTTGCAGTTAATTATAGGTTATAATTTTTTGGAGAAGGGGAAGGTAATCAAACCTTCCCTTCATTTCAGTACTTTGCAAAATTAAATCTTCAAGTTTTGTTTTAATTTTATCCCATTGTACTTTAATCTTAAGTTTTGCCTTCCTACTTTATTTTTTTTACGTTTGCACTCTTTAATTCCAAATTATTGTCATGCAGCTTTTGCTATGTAATCAATGTTAATCTGACTTTAAGCATTCTTCTGAAAATGGATGTGAGTTTAAGTTTATATATTTTCACTAGTACAGAGTTAAATAGAATTTAACTCTAGGCAAAAGAGTGCCCTATTCTGGAGACAGGCTCCACTGCATTTATTTCTTGCTGGTAAACAGTAAAAGCAGGCCCAGTGATTACATACAAATGCTGCCCATGTAAGAGTTGCAGAACTGGTCTTAAATGATTTTTCAACTTTCTAACTGCTTCGGGTTTCTTTTTCCTTTTATGCTGGCAATTTATAAGGTACATGAGCAAAAATAGCAGCTATGGTCCTGGGTAGACTGTAAATCCATTTTATTATTTGGTTGTGAAATGTCTAACTCAATGGGGCTACAATCTTGAATGGAGCCTTTAATCCTTACTGCAGTGTAAATAAATAATAATAAAATGCCCTACTTGATCAGTGATATACAGACATGTGCTCACGTGGACAGACACAACGCTCTGGCTTTTTCCATTAAGGCTTTGTTTTAAAGAGGACATCCATGTAAGCTTTGTCCACATCGATGGATTTCTTCTGCATCGCTGCCCGCAAATGCTCCGGGAGCAGCCTCCGAGCCAGGCCAATGTCATCCTTGTTCCGAGGCCGCTGGGTCCGAGCGTCCTCCAGGGCACTGTGCACATCCTGCAGTTTCATCTGCAGCCAGTCCTGTCTCTCCACGGCGTGTCGGTGCTCTCCGAGATTATGCATTAATTGCATCTCACTCACGGATCTTTTCCTGCTTGAAAGAAGAGCAAGGAAAGAGACTCATAGTGGCCCTTTGTGAGTTCCAGATCTTCACTCAAAGGGTTGGGAACTTTTGGGAGAACTCACAATACAGAGCTGTAGAACCTGCCTTTCTGATTTGTGAGGGATAGAATGACACTTGGAGTAGAGAGGGAGGTTGGGTGGTGATTTGTTATTGGTAATGGATATATTAGTGAAAAGGCTTCAAAAATGGGAAGTAGTCTGGGTTTGTGACAATATTGTTTGACTGTGTCTCATTTTTTTTTGGCTGTTGTAGATGAGCTTAGGGCTTATATGATATTAGGTCAATTAGATCAGTAAAACTATGGCCTTTATTCAGTGACAGTTTTCTGTGATCATTAGAGCTAAGGAAGCATGATTGCCTGTGGATTTGTGTCTCAGTTATTTGGTGTTAGTGTCTAAGTGTGGGTTCCAGATAGACTCTCATACAGTACAAAAGATTCCCTCCTGTGTAGACCCCAAAGAGATGCAGCTCACCCAGAGATATTCCTACAAGAAGACTTAAACAATTTTTCTCCCTCTATTCAGCTGCCTATTTTCAAAAAACATGCAAGAAGTCAGTGTGTTGAGATCTCTAGAGCTGTATCTAGAGCACAGAGTTTGGCCAGCCTGGCCAAAGGGTTCAAAAGCAGGGACAGAAACACGTGTAAAGGTTCATACAGACAAACCACAATGTTCTTAATAACAGCCAAAGCCACCCAGTGCATAATAATTTACTTACATCATTGGCCTTCCATCAGAGTTTGTAAAAAAGCATATGGCATATAAAATGATTGCAATCTGGGCCAGGTTTCTTATAGAAGTCATTTTGTCTGCAAAGATAGAAATAAATACATGTGTAAATCTGTGTTTCAAGTAATTTCTCTTAATTCCAAAGAAAGACATCAGAGAAATGGTTTTGGATTTTTTTTTTTTTTGGAAATGGGTTAAAGCAAGAAATGCAAATGAAGAATTTAGTTCTAACCCTAATTTTGTGAGCAATTTACTGTTACTTCCTACACAACTCTACGAATTTTGTTCAGCCTTAGTGCCCTGTACCCCCTTCCTCCTCCTCCTTCTCCAGCTCCTCCTCCTCAATCATCCAGGTACCTTTCTCTTGCATAATTGGGTGAAAAGCAACATGTTCTTCCAATGCTATCCCTACTACTACTATTATTATTATTATTATTATTATTACTGCTACTACTTTATAATCTCCAAGTAAAATGAAATATGTGTATATAGCTATGCAGGTGAAAAGTTTTGTTCTTTTATCTATTTTGTTTGCATGGTCTTTAGAATGAAGGAGCTGAAACTTTTCTTGACAATTTTGGAGAGAGGCATAACTCTACTGAGTTCTGTCTTTCCCTGTTTAGTTACATAAGAGAACTAAGAATTGAGCCCCTTGTTTTTTCAGGGATAATCCTGCAATGCCAATATTAATTCCTTTCTGATTTGTACATCATCAGCAAAACCACCGTTTGGAATATATTTGGAAAATATTTAGTACTGATAATTCTTCAACAGGCAAAAATGACACAATTCCAGTATCAGTTTGCAGTTTGGATCTTCAGTATTGGCAGCCAGAAAAGGCATCTTTTGTTGCAGCTTAGGAGGTTTGATACAGAATAATTGAAACTTAAGAAATATAAAACTCCACAATACCATTTTTGCAAGAGTTTCTGCAGCTTTACTCTAGGTAAGAAAAGCATTTATAAAATGGTCTCTTACATGACAGTATGAATGTGGTCCTAGCAGTCCATCTAACTCAGTATTATAAATTCAGGACTTGAATTCATTTCAAGATATTTCTAACTCACTGTCTCAGATTTTTTCATTTCACGAACTTGGTTCAGATAATATAACCGTTTTATTTTACTAATGTGCACCCTTTTTTTAAGATAGCCTGAAAAGAAACTAATGTAAAAATGAACAAAGAATCAATGATAAAATATTCTAAATAAGTTTTCTGGAGAACTTGGAAAAAAAGTAGAGTGTACTTACCAGACAGAATGTTAAACAGATTTCTGGTTTGGGTATGTGAGCAGATGACTGTCTCTTGATGTCAAGTATATTTAAAGACTACTGAATTGGTTTAGTGGACCTCTTAAATGTAACTTTAAAATAGAGCTTCTAAGTAACTTGGAAGCCCTTTTATTGTCTCAGTTGATGTCACTCTCTCAACATGCACCCTCCTCCTGACCCTCACGTACCCACCCTTGGATGCTTTTGTCAATTTAGCATTTACAGGGAAAGAGGTCTCAGCAAAAAAGAAAGTCCTGGGTAGCTGTGAAAGAAGGTGAATGAGGCAGCAAGGTTAGTGATCTACAAATGCAAGATTAAAACAAAATTTTGAAAAGCTAATATCTATAACACTCATGGGAAATAAGAACAGTCACTTCAGGCCAGATACCAGGTTTCTTTGTAAAAGAATATACAGGAGAGCAGCAGAAGCCCCAAGAATGATAGAGGACCCTGCTTTTAAAGACAAGCTGGTGCCACTGAAAAGTTGTTCAAATGGTGTTAGACCCTCACTGTTCTGTTCTAACTATACCTATGAATATCCCTGAACATCTCAAATGTGCTAGGTAGAATGAAGGCATTTGAAGCAGCTGTGATACAAATTAGGACTTTATAAATTTGGGAAAAGAATTCTAGAACTCTGCCTACGTTCTAAGAAGTGAAATGTGTAAATCAGCAATAATTTTCCATATGCACGAAGAAAGATTTTTTTGGCTGCAAGGTATTTTTCCTACTTTAGATGCTTCTTCTGAGTTCCAGTGTTTTTATCCAGGAAAAAAAAAAGGCAAAAAACCACAAACAAAACCCAGTTTACATCTGCACATTTTGACACAAATTTGGAAGATATTCTTGCTTTTACCCTGAATGCTGTTTGTTTATTTTATATTCCTGTGGTATTTCATAAAGAGGTAAAAATAAATATTTTATAAGATTGATTTGCATACATGGGATTCTTGTGGGGAAAGAAAGGGAAGAACAAGAAACTCCAAAAAGCTCTAGAGATTTCATGGTTCCCTTAGAAAAGTGAGTGCTTGAGAATTAATGAAGTAATTCATTTAAACAAGTTCAAGAAAACAGGGTAAAGATTTCCAGCATCATACTGTCAGGTGTCAATATCCTTTCCCCCTACACATAAATGCATATTCCCACATTCCCATATGTTTTATTAGGAGATTTGTATCTCGTGTGACCACCAGGGTTACTAACCTGAAGGCTAAAATGTGATTAAATTATTATAAAGGAATATTCATAGTTATAATGTCACTAAAAACATGGCACAACAGGAGAGGATTTGAAGGTCTCTACATAGTTGGCAGCGAAAAGCCCCTTGTTTAGATTTTATCATAACATATGTGAAACCTTTAATGAAACCCTCAAAGCAGTTTTGTCCAGGGGCCTGGCATTCATACAGAACCTTTAGCATGGGATGGCAAAGTGTGAACTAAAGGACAAGTGTTAGGAAATCTAGTGTCTGTACACATACACACACACACAAAATCATGCTTTCATGTAAACTGGCAGCAGCTGACAACAAAAATTGGCAATAAACCATTCGTAGAAATTGCAAATGAGCGTCAGCAGACTTGGGTTGCTGATTCTATTGTTTGAGTTGCAGTTGTGCCCCCTGCAACACACAAGCAAATCTGGTAGAGATCTCAGGCTGAAGCTTTGAGGAAACACCAGAGTACGACGTTGTAATTGAAAATCCTGAATTCACTGCAGACAACCATAGTATGTCAGTATGGGTGCCCTTAAATAAGACGTCATTTTAGCTGGTTTATTTACTGCATACCTAGTCCTTAAAACAAATCTGATTTCTTTTTATTGTCATTCTTATTCAAAGGTAGTAATAGGTTGTAGCTAAAGTCTCAAAGATGGGCAAACTTGATACATAAAAAAAAATCCAGTTTGCCTTCACAGAGGAGTCAAGATAAAAAGATATTAAATATGAACACCATTCTATGTAAACAAATAAAACCATAATGGTGATTAAAGAAATATAAAGAAATGTTAAAGAGATATGTAACAGCTCAAAATTGGCATCGCTTTCTCTGTATATGCATAAAAAAAAACTTATTTGATTTGGATTATTATCCCTGGTATCCAGAAATTCTGTTATTTGAAAATGCAGTTCCTAATAACTTAACAATGTCATCCATATTTGCTAAATTTGCCATATCAAATATGTGAATGACAGTGCAGATAGTGGCCCAAATGATTGTTGTTCTTTGACCAAATAACTGTGTACACTTTTGTTTGGACACAGTGTATCCACTGTTTAATGATGAGCTGAAAATTGTATTGGCCTCTTGTAATGTTTCAGACAGATGATGATTAACGTTCAGATTAAATTTTTTCTTTCTTAAGCATCCTTTTAAAAATTCAGCTTTTTCTCGGGCACTACTTAATGGAAGAGCTGAACTCAAGAAACCAGGACTAACACCACTAACTTCTGCTGTTCAGAAGGAGGCTTAAGACTACCAAAATTTATAGACACTACCATGAAAAAGACATGACAGAAAGAAAAAATAATTACTATCACCTCAATTAAAAGGCATTTCATGATCCTTTGTAGGCATAAGATTGTATAGATACAAAGGCAAAATAAAGGTGAAAAATCCTACAGTTTCTTAGGAATTCTTTAGTGCCTACAAATGGGGACTGACCTACAAAGACAATTTTTACTACTCTTGGAGTAAGAAAAGGGAAAACATGCTGGATTCTGGGTTTCCATGTTCTGAAAGCAGCAGGCTAAGAATGATCCAGTGCATCAGTGGGTACAACTGAGTAGACTGACTGGATAGAGCAGTTAGGAGAATATAAACCATTACATGTTTAAGGTACCTACCTTAAATATGTAAAATTTTATAATATTATATATATAATGTAATATAAACATTCAGTATTTTGGGTACCTACCACACAGAGGCAACTGATTCTGAAAGTGTTGCAAACTATTGGTGAAGATGCTGCACTATCACTACTGACATTTATTTTCCTTTGGAAGAGGCTGAAGGGAGAGTGAGTAACTTTATGAGACCTAGGCTGAAGGACAATAATGTTTAGAAGGCTGTAGTTCAAATGTGTGACTATTTCTTCATGTACATCTGCAAACTTTCTCAGGCAGGAGCTAAGCTTGAATCAAGAGTTCCCTTCTAGCACCATCTAAACCCAGGCAATGTTATACTGGAAATGAGACAATACAACAATATAAACTGCAGAGGTTTTTGCAGGGAAGGCTTCTCTATCCATGAGGCATTGGAGACACCAAGCAAGGGCACAGCACTTCTGAAGATGGGGGAGAGGGCTGAAGAACTGAAGATGCTGGAATCAGGGTGTGGGAGGGAAGAGCTGACCACAGCCTTTTCCCCTGACGAGACTTTTTCTTGATCAGCCAGAAAACTACCCTTCCCTGTCCTTCCCTTTTAGATTGTACAGATACCTGAATCAACTGGGCATGAAAAAATCTGTGT
>WEIV01016619.1:14560-52419 GCA_013390005.1 Calyptomena viridis | reverse complement strand
TGTTTGCAGGTGGTGTGCCACTCACATTGAATTTGTCCCTTTGAATGTAATTGGACTCCAGGGTTGGAAACAAGGGCAAAGCAATTAGACAGATTTTACAGACAGGTAGGTGAACAATGACCATATTGTAAAAATTCTGAACTTTTGTCAACTCTTTCATATATTCTATTCATTTTGTCAGGGGAAAATATTATACTGCATCTTGAAATTGAACACATCCTGAAGTACATTACTGGAATATGGTTACAGGGCACAAAACTTTCTAGAATTATACTCTTAAGTGACTACAGTGTATTTTCACAAATTAAATATCTCATCTGGTGTATTCCTTCAGAACTCTTCATTCTCTAGATTTAAGGCTTCAATGCTGCAGTCAGATCATTGCAGTGCTATTTACAAAAACAGGCTTTTTTGACATTGCTTGTTCCAGTGGGTGGCTTCAGATAGAATGCTTTCTGACTGCAGCTATGGCTGGGAGAATATTAGTAAGTCATTGAGCAAGGGAACAGAGTAATTGGTGACACATTGGATGATTGGTGAGGCAACCTTTCTAAATGTGTCCAAGGAATGTTTCTCCCTTGACACAATGAAAAGCCAAAGTGACAGTCAGTAAACTCTTTAGAACTTCATTTGATTGACACGAGTTGTGGCTTTTCAAATACCACAGCAGTGTGTTCAGTAATTTATGTAAGCAATGTTGGGTATCTTCAGGTGCTTTGTGGGTTCATGCAGATAGATGAAGCTTCAACCACATGCCAGTTTCCAATTAGATGAAAACCAGCACAGTGGCTTTTGTGAAAATCAAGAGATTGTGTATCAAATTTCTAGTTTGTGTCCAGTCTGCTTCACACAACATGTTTTTAGCAGCTACTGGCAATTGTGAATTTGGAAATAATTGCTCATCAGTTCATTTTTTTCTCCAGTTTTATAAAACTTTTAATTTGAGAATCACAGTGTTCCTGAATCTGTTTTGGGTTTTTTTCTGAGGAAAGTATACAGTGATGATGTTTGTTTCTAGGTTATTGACATTTAGACAGAGATTAAATGCAAATGTCACTGAGAAAAAGATGAGAAAACAAAAGCTGTTAGATTTTAGTCCCAGTTTAGTCTCACCTGACTGTAAGTTCAGTTGCTTACCTAGGGAGATAGACTGAACATTATTCTGGTAATTGTGATCCACATTATTTCTAGAGTTTTCACTAACTAAATTAAACACATATAATGTCTAAATGGACCTCCCCTTTTGCTTTCAGTGCAATTTAGCCATGTTATCTAACAGAGCTGTCCAGTTTATCATAGAATTTCTTTATTGACCTATCATGGACATGCCAGGCTTTGATGATACAATCAGGAATGCATGAGTGCTTGCTCTCTGCATGCCACCCTATACCATGGCTGCATTGAATTTCACATAGCATTACATGGTTGTTTTGAAGACCAAATGGAGAGTCCTGCTTACCTCATCTCTCTCTCATGAGAAGAATCTGTAGCTTGGTGAAACAGCCCAGAGAAGCCTGAAGGAATGCTGAAATGGCTGTTAAGGAAAGTCATGCAGATGAGCTACCTCTGAGTCTCTACAAAGACATTTCAGTGGTCAGTAACAAAAATGCTGTTGTGCATCCTGAACAATAAGAAAAGCTGTGGTTTGTTTCAACAAGTACATATTGGCACATTTTTAAAGTTGTGTTAGCGAATTGTTAACTGAATGTGTATTTACAGAATTGTGTGCGAAAGTGGATTTAAAAGTTCTGGTCAATTATTTTACAGTCCAGGATTACTTAGCCATCATGACACTGCAACACCAAGCTGTCAATGCTCTGCTAATTTCAGTGCTACAATGAACAATAGGGTACTTTATGACCCTTCCCACTAGATAAGAAGCTGGTACAGAACTCAAAACTGCTCTTGGATCATAGGATTTTTGGGATCAACACCAAATGGAACTGTGCATATATGTATTCACACATATATAGTTATATATAGGCCAGAATGATATTGGCTATAACGGGCTCTAAATACTTTGTGCAGGCTTGATTTTCCTTTCAATGACATGCAGTGCAGTTGGAGCTGTAACAAGGGCTCATGTCCTTTTTTGTCATCCTTGAAACCAACATGGCATCCCTGACAAGCCACACAAGGAGACTGGTTTTGAGAGCATGAGAAATGCCTTGAAGGAAATGCATCTAATATTGAAAGAGGGGCACTCTAAAAGTCACTCGCATTCCTTGTCCAGTCTGAAGTACCTCACTCAAGACTTCAGGATTCAGGAACCCTCTCTTCAGCATATATGGGCATATAGGTACACATTCTGTAAAATCATCATTTTAAAAGCATTTAAGATATCTACTTAAAAAGGTGTGAGTGATCAAATACCAGGAGCAGCAAATATCTGCAAGTGTCAGGTTTGACCTCACAAAACCATTGTAAGAGTGAATGTGCCAGCTCTGCATAAAATAGCCATGAAGACTTGGGATGATGCAGGACGAAACAATGAAGGTCTGCATGTTTTATGCAGGTAGCCATCTATTTTTCTATCCTTTCTACTGAAAAGGCATTTCAAGTTCATATTCCCATATTTTTTGCAGCCACTGCAGATGAGCAGATAGCATCCAAGTAAGCAACCTGGAGCTTGATGAAATCTCATGGGAATGATGAGTACAATTCACAAATGAATGATGACATTTCAGACCTTTCCTTCAATCCAGTGACTATCCTGAAAAGTCAGTTGAAAAATGCACAGATATACAGCACTGGCATAAATGATTGTTTTGTTTGGGTTTTGAAAGAAAATACTGTGTTAGGTGCTATGTGAACATGTGAGAAGATGCAGACCCTCTAATAATGGTGATACTAAGGACAAAAAATATGTTGTATTTTATACAAATCTTTTCATTAGTAAAGCTAATAATTACAGCAAATAAATGTTTTATATTATGTATTAAAGACCTCATCCGAATGAGGGAAATTAAATTAAACTAATCTTTCTAGGTAAATTAAATTAAAGATTAACTTCATAGTTGAATATTTTGACCTGAAGTTTCTTCAAGATACTCTCTTAATGTGTTTGTATACATATTTGTACTATTTTCTAGTGGGATAACACTTTTTCTGTATTTTGCCTGCTTTATTTAATCAATTATTTTCACTGAATTATTACCTAGATTATTAATATTTGCCAAAATTAAATTCTTGAGTTAATAATTTTCTTCACTTTTAATACATACATTTTATTTGCATTATATATATCTTTTAAATCCTTGTATTTTGATCAGTAATTTTCTCTAAACTCATTTTTCTTCCTAGAATCTCCTGAAGTATCAGTACTAACATGAAAATCTTAGAGTAATTCTCACAATCTAGTTCACCAAGAAGTCCAGCACCTTACATGCATTTTGAGCACCAGTCACTTCCTGTTCTGCTTCCTGCTTCATTCAGTTCTCTGGTTGGATTTGACAGTGCAGTCTATGAGAAAATGTACTTTGTAGTAGGTCTGTGGGTCTTAGTGCTTAACAATTATGTCTTTTATTTCTCTGTGTTTCAGTCTCTATGTTGAGCCTGTGAGATTCAAAAGAGAAAACTGAAGATCATCCCCCTGGCCTTTTCTACTGTGACCTTCAATAGAGGAGAGCAGTATTATTAACTGCAGTGGTAGTTTCAGTGAATTAGATGGATCATGACAGTGCATCTCTTTTAAATCTTCCTATTACATGTGTATTTCCTGTCTCTTAGAAAGATATACAATTTTAAATGTTTCATCTTAAAGTGTCCTTTCATCTTAAACAAGTCATTTCCCTGGCTTCCACTGAAACCTATTCACAGGCTGTGCCTCTTCTTCCATATGAAATTCAGGCTTTTCATTTTCTATGCTTTTTGTAAAAGGCCTACATCACCCCTTTTGTGCACTGCACATTGTCATTTCAGTCTATGCAGTTTGGACTAGGATATGAACAAACCAAAATTTGCTTAGCTTGTACTGTGCACGAATGACAATACAGAATGCTAACCCTGTATTTCTGCTCTCATTTTCTTACTCTTTGTTTTAAATTGTTGATCTCCTTATGTCATGGAATTGACTAGTGAAGGTAAGAATTAACCAATTCTGCCTAAGCAATCACTTAATTTTCCATGGTTCCTAGTCTTTACTAAAATAGCCATCCCTATAGAATCCTGTCCCTAACTTGATTTTTTCTTGGTAACCCCTCTGTTAGAAACAGGCTTTTCACCATTAGACACATAACTTTCCTCCTGTTGTCTCCTCTGCCCTCTTCTTACTACCCACTACCCAAATAAATGGCTTTCCTGTCAATATTCAAGTGAAAATAACAATGACTATATATACACAAATATTTAGAGATAAATAGCAGAATCTGTAAGAAGCAGCCCAAACCTATACTATCCTTCTACAAACTGTTCTTCTCTTCCTGTAAGTTGTACAGTTCTGCATGGCCTCAAGATTGTGAACTCTTTGAGTACAGATTGTACTTTTTTATTAATTCTTGTGCACAATTTTTATCCTGTAGCATTAACAATGGACTTCGTAGTTTTACAGTGATCCTGCAAATGCATCATAGAAACAGAGAATCATGTAAAGGAAGGCTCCTAAGCCATCATTCCTAGCAACTTTTTGCAATTAAAAAGCAGAATTGTTTAGGTGATTACTGCATTAGTTTTCCCAAGATTAGGGTCCCTTCTCCTCTCTTATGTATTAGGAAACCCCTTTAAAAGGAGTCTCTGTGTGTCTCTGTAATACAAATGACCTGAAAACACCAAGGCCATGGTCAGAGGCTAATAGGAAATAGAGCATACTAATGTGCAAACAGATGCTGAGGCGAGACTAACATCCTAGATCCTGAAATCTCTGTGTCTTTGAATGATCTATAAACATCTGTGAGAGTATAAATTCACCAAGGTGCACAGAGGAGCTGAGTGGTTCTGTGCCCTGCTACATCTGTGCTGTAACTGTAGGAACAGACTCTATAAATAGCCCAACCCAGTTACCTTTTTCAGAACTTCGGGAATGGCTAATCCCCAAAATAGATGAATTACATAACTCTGTTCTCTAAACATACTCATGCACTCTGCAAATCGGGTTCTTTACACACCACTGTAAAATTAGTGCGTCCCTCTAGTTTACACTTAGCACTCAACTGGAACAGCTGTTTGGCTGACATTAACAATGCTAATTTTCAGCATTTTAGGATTTGGACTGTGCAGATATTTATTAAAGTACATTTAAAAGGGCCGATCTGAAATATCAGACTGTAACACTGATTCTAAAGTGAATTTGGGTAGGGTCAAAAAGGTGTATTTTTGATGCATTAGGCTGGGTGCGCTTGGCTGACTTATATGAAGGCATATTCAAACTGAAGGGTGCACATTTGCAAGGCTGTTCTTGCTCTTAAGGTTGCAACATAAGCCAAAGTGTTTCTTCCTCTGGAAGCCATTAGTATTTAAGAAGCATCAAATACTAAAGGGAAAATTTCATTCTGGAATTCTGAAATCTGTCCTTAAAGGAGCCACTGTGCCCAAATCTGGATTTAGTGTGTTAAGTGGAAAAGCCATTCTTGGGTCAAATTCTGACTCTCCAAAACTCTGTGGGCCTTCTACAGTGAGGTTGTGTATTGGAAGCACTTGCAAACAGAATAGCACAGGAGTCCTGAATGCATGCAAAGGCATGTCTGGTTAGTCCCTTCTGAATGTGAACTACCACCTATGTCCCTGCTGCAATGGCCTAACAGCCTAATAATGTAAAGAGAGGAATTATATTGGAATGGGCAAGGCTGAAGACACCAGTGACCTCATCACATTAAGGATATTCTTAGAGGAATGGTATCCTTCCAGAAAAGAGTGCCCTACAGGTGTGTTATCACTAATGCCTGAACAGCTCTCTTGCTCATGGTAGTTCTCATACCATCAGGGAAAAGTTAATTCTTGCATTTTACAGATGAGGAAACAAAAATAGGAAAAATTGTGTCCAAAAATCTCAAAGCTGAAGTCTACCTAGAATAATAGGAAGTATTACCCAAAGGCCCCTGCATCACTGCAAGGGGTGGAGGTAACCTTTCCATAACATCATGGTTGCAGAGACCAAAAGCTGAACTTGTTTGGCATGAGAAGTCCTGCATTCCTGCTGGCAGTGCAGGCCTTGGGGCTGCCAGTCCATTACTGCTCTATTATGTAATGTTTACAAGCTCTTTGGTACAAGTCATCTGACACCTGCAAGAGGCACATATTTCCCACTCTACTAGGGTTGCAATCTCATCTTGTCTTCCTTATATTGATCTTCAGAGAGGGACTATACAAAATCTGCAGACTGGATTTTTAAGCTTTTTGGCTGTTACTAGATTTTCACTCTGTGTGTCTCCATGTTTTGTGCTTTCTAGACATATTTAATTTATTTCCATCAATCTTCACTATTTTATCCACCTCTGTTGTGGTTCTTTCCTGGGCTTTTATTCCTAATTTATAATCAGTTTTATGGCACACTACATACTACATTTTTGAAAAATACAAATACATAGTGTGCTGCTTAATTTATATCTCTGTTCTTTTGAAGCACTAAGTAAAAGCTCTTTGCAAAACTATGAACACTGAATGGAATGATTGTAATTTTTTGGATTTCTAGAGAGCCTCACACTGACAGCTGTTATTGTTGGTGCTGATCCCACCGCCATGTAATAAAACACTTCTCTATATTATCTCACTGCACAAGTATGATAAATACTTTGTTACAGGCATTTACTTACATCCTAGTCCTTCTGTGATGGTGAAACACAGGTGTTAACAAGTCACTCAGCTTCTGTGGCTGCATTGTAAATAGCATTAGACTAACCAGGTGATGATATCATATCAATATTTTACATTTCCAAGGAAATACCTTGCATTTTTGAGTATGGACCACGAAAAAAATACAAAGAGTTTTTCAAATTTCTCAATTTTCAGAAGAAGTTACTGTCCAATGTAACATTTTTAAAAGAAGAGGCTTTCAACTATCTCTTGTTTCACAGTCATTTAGATTCTCAGATGGCCTGTAGTACAACTGCCTGCTCAAAGCAGGGACAACAATTAATTCAGACCATGATCCTCAGGGCTTTATCCAGCTGGGTCTTGAAAATCTGCAGGGACAAAGATCCCAGAAGCTCTCTGGGCAACTTTTAGTGTTTAGTGTTTAATTACTCCTAAAGGGAAAAAATGTTAGTCAGAATCTCACGTATTTCAAGTTGTGGCCATTTTCTGTCATTCTCTCATGATGCACCTTGGTAAAAAGCCTGGCTCTGTCTCCTTGGTATCCTCTTCTTAGGTGCAGAAGGCTGTTTTGGGGCTCTCATGAGCCTTTTCCAGGATGCATAAGTTTTTCTTGGCTTCTCTTTATGGGGAGACTGTGTCAGGCTTGGGCTGTCATGTGTCATGGTGGTCCTCTGCTGGATTTGCTCCATTTGATCATCTTTTCAGTACAGGGACCCCCACCACTGGACACGGTATTCCAAGTGCAGCCTAATGTGTGGTAAGAGGGGCTAAGCTGGCTGTGCTGAGTCAGGCTTAGGGTAGTGCCCACCAGCACCCTGAGGGCCTTTCCAACAGTGCCCTCTCTCTTGCCAGTCAGTCTCCAGCCTTTCCTATTTCAAGGTATAAGCCCAGCCCATGCTACGGTTGCACAGTGAGGCTGATTGACCTGTAGTTTTCAGGATCATCCTTCTGGAAGCAATGCTAAAAAACACATGCAGGACAACTCAGATCACAGTTTCCACCATGTCCCTGTAGCAATTTGGGTTTTTTAAAAGGATTCTAGGCTGAGGTAGTTGCATAACCTCTTCATATGAAAAATAAAATGTAAGGGGAAAAGAGACAATATCATATTTAAGATATATAAAGAGAGGTTCATTGAGAACAATTAAGTTTTAGCTGTACAAAGGAAGTTGAAGTAGGCATTTCAAATGCCACTAATTTACAAGCAAGTGATATAGTAACTAGAGAAAGAAACAAGTTATATAAGGCAGGTACAGGACCTCCAGGATTTAGTTTTGTTTACACTAAAAGCAAAACATTCAGTTGAAATAGCTTCTTTTCAAGGAGACACTGAACCAGCTTTATTGGTCTTTGGAAAAGACTTTTGGGGTGAACAGTTGTATTATGCAACCATAACATCTATTTAAGTAAATTGGTTGCCTTAATAATGAAAATGGGAAAAAAGAATAGAATAAGTAGTAGAAAAGAATGACCAAGATAAAGAAACAAGTTAATGCCTCACTTATCTCTCTGAATTACTTGAATATGCTAAAAACTAGTAGATGAAGAAGTGAAGATGGATCTTGAGTATGACCTGATTTAGAAATTTCTGTATTCCTAAGAATATCTCATGTCATGAGAGATCATCCACTGAAGCATAAATTTCCCACAAGGATTTTGTCCCCTCATTTTCTGTTTTCATCCGGACATTGAAAAAGTATTTCTGTGAAAGTAAAGAACACTTACGCATTTAAGTAGTTTTTTAATCAATGTGTTTTACCTCATTTAGAACTTCTATCATGCAATGTCTTGGCTACAAGTTGGCTTTGACAAATTTCATAGAAAATTATTGCTGCTCAAGGAGTTTCAGCAAGCACTGGCAAAACATTCAAATACAAAAGCTTCTGAAACTCTGATGCATTTGCAGCATCTCAACAATAAATGTTTCATTATAATTAAAACAATACCATTACTCACGAATATTTGTAATCAAGGGCAGATCTGCTGAGGTGGAGATATCACAAAGGTCATTCTTTGCCTACCACGCATTTTCTTTGGCTCATCTTACAATTACATCTGTACATCTAATTGATTTCTTCAGATATCTGTCTTAGAACAAGGAAAACAAATCAAAAGTACAAAATATTATGCGGGTGGAGGCGTCATTTGAGCTTATCACACTCCCTATATCACACACGCAACAAGGAGAAGGAGAACTTTGTAATGCTTTTCTGTTTGCTCAGTGTATGCACACAGAGTACAATATATTCAGTATTTTTGTTTTCTGACCCAAAACGACTGTGACAACTTTCAAGAGTTCAGTGACAGTGGCTTCCTTCAGTATAAATTAGGTGGACCAAATTTTGCCAAGTGGTTTTTGAAACCAGACTGCCAGGATGTTTCTTCTTTTTATTGGTACAGTTTCACAAGCACAGAATCCCATGGAAGATTTCTCTGAGAGCACTGCTGCCACCAGTCTAATGCTCTCACTGTAGAATCATATTACTTAGACACTACACTGAAGCTACAAAAGAGCAGTTTAGGCCTTAGAGTGCTGTGTTCAAAAGTAAGACAAAGGTTGGAAGCCGATGAACTATAAAAATTGCTGATGCTCTTTGGCAATAAAACTGTAGAGGTGCAAACTAGGTGTGTGGAGCTGGGAACTTAAGGCTTAGAATATAATGTATATCAATATATATGATAGTTTGTTTGCAGCTATGATAGGATTCATACTAATGAATGAATAGTTATTGTTAAAGGTGACTAACCAATCATGTACCGCTTGATACGTGATTAGGAGGTAAAAACTGTATAAAATAGAGGCTACGAGAGCAATAAAGGGTCGGCACATGGAGCCTCATATTGATGTTGTGTGGTCCATCCTCACATCCAAACCCCCACATCTCACCAGGGAATGTTCTCCCTTCACTTGTGCCAGTGATCTCAGAAGGAGAATTTTGCCTATAGATCAAGGTATTATTGCCATATGATCCCCCCAAAAGTGCATATCCTATAGAAGAATTACAATTCTGGAGTGGTGGAAAGAATTCTGTTCCATTAGCTCCATTGAATCCATCTGAAATGAAAACTACTGCTGAGTTCGATAAACTTGTCACAGAACAACCAACAGATCATTCTGAAATAAATAATCCTGAGAATATACCCCTACCATCAGAGGAGGAAGTGGAACTTGATGAAGCAGATGTTAATTAAGCTAGTGCTGCACAGTATCAGTTGTACCTTGATATTCAAAGTCCTGAGTTTATATCAGAGGTTAAAAAACAAGGACAACAAATGCAAAAATTATTAAGAGAAATGCAAAGATTGGATAAAGGGTCAAATAAACTGTGTGTTAAAGAGGCATATTAAAAGGCACAAAAAGCAATAAATAATGGATTAGATACATTTACTCAGGTAATTTCTAAACAAAATACTGGATCTCCCTCTTGTGGTGTTTTGGAATTTAGAGACAGTAATGAAATAAGACAGAAAAATCCTTGTACAAAACCAGAACATTCTTATACTACATTAGAAGAGGAACTTAAAAAATGTAAACTTATAAACTGGATGGATCAGTGTGTGAAAGATAAATTGTGGACAGCAAAAGAACGAGATGAATATGAGTTAAAACGATTTGGGGTGATACAACCACGGGAAGAAAAGAGCATATGTAAAGACAGACATACTAAATGAAAAGTGAACCGTTATGGAATGAACTGCTGCAGGTCCCTCCTTTAGATCTGAGTGTGCAGAAAGATAGATGTGCTGGAATGCGAAGACTAACAGATGTGCCTTTGTCTGTGAAAGATTCATTCAGATCTCACACAGGAGCTGGACCATCTGCACCTCCTCCTTCTTTGCCTTCTCCTCGTGATCCAACTTTTTCACAAAGCATAGAGATGTAAAGGCATTATTGAGAATGCTGTTATAGAAGGAGTGATGCTACCTTCTGAAATAAATTCATTTCCTGTTTTCACTGACAGTCAGAGTTATTGATGATGGACACCTTTGGAGTGGAAACTTGTCAGGGAAACACAAAAGGCTATTATGGCCTACGGCCTTGATAATAAACATGTGCAACAGTTAATAGAACAGCTTTTTAAAGGACAAGCTCTCGTACGATCAGATATTAAGGGTCTAATTGAAATGTTTTTAGATCCGACACAGCAGTTGTTATTCCAAGATCGGTGGCATCGTAAAATAGAACTTGCACAAATTAAGAATTTACATCGAGCCCCTGGAGATCCACTACGTATTGCAACTGCAGATGAATTAATGGGAACAGATGAATTTGTATCTGCTTTCACAATATCTCCTCTGGCTCCAGTGCCTAATGTCATAAGACAAGCAAAATTATCTCATGGATTTTTTTCATCAATCAGCACGAGCCTTAAAACGTCAATTTGATCTATCTCTTTCAGATGCTCAAGCCATTGTGGCTTCTTGTCCTGATTGTGCTCAGCTTCCAAATTTACAAGCTGAAGCTACCAATCTCCGAGGGTTGAAAGCCCTACAGTTATGGCAAACAAATGTTACTGAATATCAGCCATTTGGGCGTTTAAAATATATTCATGTACCTGTTGATACCTATTCAGGTTTCTTTTGGGCCACTTTACACACCTCTACAAATGCGAAAGATGTTTGAAAACATTTGTTGTCTTGTTTTGCTGTCATGGGCATTTCTGTTGAAATTAAAACAGACAATGGTCCAAGGTATAAAGCACAATCCTTGGCCATCTTTTTGCAAAATTAGAGAGTTAAACATGTTTTTGGTGTACCTTATAATTCCACAAGGCAAGGTATTATTGAATGCACACATTGCACGTCAAATTATTTTTTAACTGTTGTTAAAATCGAGGAAGACATGAGGCATGCTACCCCACATGAAATTTTGCAAAAGGCTTTGTATGTGCTCTATTGGTTAAATCCATGGGGTACAGAGTCTGAAATTGCAGCTCAAAAACATTCACGATCTTTGTTGGTTGAAGATGACACTAAGGTGTCACAATTCAAACCATAAGTTCAGGTTTTTAATCCAAGTCAAAATTTATGGGAAGGTCCAAAAGATTTATTAACCTGGAGAAGAGGTTATGCTTGTATTTCCACAGGTACATCTACACCTAGGTGGATTTCTGCAAAGTGGGTCTGGCCTTGGTTAGATGACAGATCGAAGCAGGTTGCAGTTGACACCAGAAGCAGAAGAAAGGAGAATACATCGACTGAAACAGACTCTTGAGCCGTGGGAAAAACAACAAAACAAGAAGTACCCTGGTGGATAGTTCCTGTCGACCTTGAAGCTTGGTTACAACTGTGGATTGTTCCCATTTATTTTGAGTTACAGGAACCAAGTTGGTTACAAAAGAAATTACAGACTGCGTGTAAAATCCATGGACTATTTTGTAAACCTTGGATTTGTATTTTTTGTGGGGGATGTACTTGTAAACTTTGGAAAGTAGTAGATGTAAAGAACAGGGTGCTCAATGTACCATGTATATTTTGTGATGGTGCATGGCTGACAGAATTAACCTTGGACAAATGGTTCAGTGATTTTTTGGGAAGGCCAGTAAACATAGCAAATGAATTTTTTCAAGAAGCACTGAGGTTGATAGAAAACAAAGAACAACTGTATAATCTCAATTTGTGTGGCACTTGCTACATTTGCATATAAGACAAGAGATTGTGAGGAAGTGTGAAATTATGCAAAGTTGTTGCGGCCAAAATATTTACATTCCTCTTAATTTTTATGTTGAAGATTCTGAATGGAAAGAAAAGTGTAAAAGATAGGAACAATTGTAGTTCTCTTATTTTTCTCAATAGTTCATTGTGAAGCATCTATATTCAATGTAGATCCAAGGCAAAACATATGGGTGACTTGGGCAAACCAATCAGGTCAAACAGACTTTTGTTTGTCTTTGGCATCAGTAAAGTGACCCTTTTTGAACCTATTTAATTGGATATACCAGATTGAAAATTGAGGAATATAAAGGATGGGTAACAAAAGATCCACAAACAGTCAATGATACAATTTGGTCTGAACAGCAAAATATGAATAACAATGATGCAAATTGTCCTAAAGCTAAATGGCCAATTTTGAAGGGTGCCTCACTACAAAAGGCAATAACTTGAATCATACTAGTCTTCTTCCCCTACAAAAGTTATATCTTATGGGATCAATACCAGCCTTTAAAATTGGAAATGTATCGGGACTGTCTAATTGTAATAATGTGAGACCAGAATTACAGCCATATAATGGATCTGGAGGTATTTGTTTTGATGATCCAAAATTCATAGGGTTGATCAACCATGAAGATAAAGAAAGATATAAAATTGTTACAAGGAAAACAGGATATTGGGCTGAGGTTAAGGTAGGCTTTAAAACTGTCAACACAACTGGAGGAGTGTTATTGCCACCTGAAAATTATTTGTTATGACAGAGCTTGGAATGGTATTCCTTTTCTTCCTAAGGGAAGACCATGTTACTTGGGAAAGTTGACAGTGTTCACACCCAGAACCAAAGAAATCATGAACATTACCCATATCAGAGAAAGTAAAAAACGTAGAAAAAGAGAAATTCTGAATTTTGATGAAACTTGTGATAATAAGGTGAAGTTTCTTTCCATAGCAAAATATGTGGCTTTAGCATTTTTTGTCCCAATTACAACAGCTGCGCACAATTACAACAGCCTTAGAAGTTTGGCTTGTTGGACATTGAAAGAGTTTGATTTAACATCTGTCATGATCTCTGAGTTACTAACCAATGTAGGTAATGTTAGACATGCTGTTTTGCAGGACCACGCTCCTATTGATTTTTTATTGCTAGCACAAGGACATGGCTGTGAAGAGTTTGCAGGAATGTGTTGTATGAATTTGTCTGACCATTCTCAAAGTATCTACAAACAACTCACTGCTTTAAGAGAAAGGTTTAAGCTGATAAAGTATGATCAGGATACCTTTTCTGAATGGCTAAACTCTTTAGGTCTTGCTCCTTAGTTAACACAATTGCTGAAATGGATTACTCCAGTTATAGTGGCTTTGTGTGCCTATGCGTGGTAGTTCCTTGTGTGATTCAGTGTTTACGTACTATGTTAGAGAAAGCTGTGCTTTGCATGTTTAAACCAAAGGGGGGAAGTGTAGAGGCATATTACTTAGACACTATACTGAAGCTACAAAAGAGCAGTTTAGGCCTTAGAGTGCTGTGTTCAAAAGTAAGACAAAGGTTAGAAGCCAATGGACTGTGAAAATTGCTGATGCTCTTTGGCAGTAAAACTGTAGAGGTGCAAACTAGGCGTGTGGAGCTGGGAACTTAGGGCTTAGAATATAATGTGTATCAATATATATGATAGTTTGTTTGCAGCTATGATAGGATCATACTAATGAATGGTTATTGTTAAAGGCGACTAACCAATCATGTACTGCTTGATACGTAATGAGGAGGTAAAAACTGTATAAAATAGAGGCTACAAGAGCAATAAAGGGTCGGCACATGGAGCCTCATATTGATGTTGTGTGGTCCATCCTCACATCCAAACCCCCACATCTCACCAGGGAATGTTCTCCCTTCACTTGTGCCAGTGATCTCAGAAGGAGAATTTTGCCTATAGATCAAATTCCCTAGCTCCCAGCTTTCTATTTTGAGAGGCAACCAGGTGTTCACTAGTCAAACAGTAGAAGTAGGGATGTACAGCAGGACACCCAATCTCAGCAAAGTCAGTTTTGTATTAAATTCTGATATGTGATGTCAGTTTAATGATGCCATCAATGGACGTACATTTTATTCAAAACCACGTAAGTTTAAATTAAGAAAGAAGTCTGTAAATTGTGCCCCTGCAGAGCTGGTGATATTTTAGGGCTGTCATAGGTTTCTAAGAGACTTCTTCCAACTTTTATAGGGACAAGTTCTGGAATTTAGGGTTTAACTGATATTTGGTCTGGGATCCTGCTTTCTTTTGGCTGTTTCCTTTGATGATATCCACAACAAAAGATTCAAGAGTCCCATGTACTGCCAGCAAGGATGGGGGTTTACTTGCTGTGGAAATGAGAAAAAATGGTAAGAATCTTGGGAGGAATTGCTTATCATCTTTACAAGATGCAATTCTTATATAATTCTATAATATATGCAATTCTTGCATGTATTAGAAAGCTGAGCAAGGTCACTTTGTATACCAGGGCCTAATTAGTATGCTATTAAACATATGTTTTTTCAGTTGTTAGTGCTAAAGGGCATATGATAGGTTGTAAAATATCGATAAAGAGGAAATGTTTCCTTCTGTATTTTATTTTGAAGACATTTCTCTATTACACACATAAAAGTTGTGAATAGACAGTTCCCCGCTAAGTGACAGCTGAAAAGGCACCCGAGTGCAGGCAGTGCTGCAGCCATGTGTGCTGCCAGCACCACTGCCCTCTCCTGGGGACAAGGGATCAGCAGCTACTCAGGAATGGGTTGGCTTCTGCTAATGAAACCAAACATATGGGATGCCCTGTTCATATTATTGAGAAGCAAATCAATCGTGTATGAAAAGAAAGCATATAGCCAAAAACCCTATTCCTAAGAAAAAATTTCTGAATATTTTGCTATGCAAATAATACAGAATATAGAATTATAGAATCATGGAATGGCCTGGGTTGGAAGGGATTTCAAAGTTCATCTAGTCCAACCTCCCTTCCACGGCCAGGGACACCTTCCAGTAGACCAGGTTGCTCAGAGCCCCTTGAATGCTGCCAGGGATGGGGCATCCACAGCTTCTCTGGGCAACCTGTTCCAGTGTCTCACCACCCTCACAGTGAAGAATTTTTTCCTAGTATCTAATCTAAACCTACTCTCTTTCAGCTTGAAGCTATTCCCCCATGCCCTATAAACAGTCTCTCTCTGTCTTTCTTGTAGGCTCCTTTCAGAAGGCTGCAATTAGGTCACCTCAAAGCCTTCTCTACTCCAGGCTGAACAACCCCAATTCTCTCAGCCTTTCCTCATAAGTGAGGTGCTCCATCCCTGTAACCATCTTGGTAGCCCTCATCTGGATTTGATCCAACAGGTCAATGTCCTTCCTCTGCTGGAGACCCCGGAGCTGGATGCAGCACTCCAGATGGGATGGAATCTACTCACCAGAGTGGAGTAGAGGGGCAGAATCACCCCCTCACCAGCTGGCTGTGCTGCTTTGGATGCAGCCCAGATATGACAGAACCTTCCCATGGTCACTGCGATAACAAAGAGAAACTGGGCCAAGTTAACCCTGCAGTAATCCTGGTGAAGTCAGTGATCTGTGGTTGCACAAAGGCTGAACCTGAACTGTGATGTAGCTAATTTCTGTGCTCAGTTTTCCTGACAGGTGAACTCATAGAGATTTAGAAAGAATGCTTTAGGGTGTTAGCACCTTACCTGTTGACTTCTCCTCCCAGCTAGATGTCACTGCCACAAATACTGACCTCCATGAATTAGTCATATGAGCATTTCTAATCACCTGCAGAGCAAAGACAGACAGATTTCTAGACAGGAAAAAAAACCCAACAGAAGCTAGGCCTATATGAATAAAAATCCATAAATATTAGGCATAAACCAGATATAAGTAGCAAGAAGATGTGGTAATAGTGATTCACACAACATCTTACACAATAGAACTTACATCAGTATTCTGATGCAGTAATACAATCTCATCCTCAGAAATCATCTATCTCCAAAGATCTCTTCAGTCTGAAAACAGACTATGTTAAGCTCTGATGTTATTCAGAACTGTCACATGTTTTTCATAGAAATAGAACTTAAAATACCTTTAAAACATCCAATTAAGAAGCTTTTAAAAACATTTATGTTTCACTTTTTTGAATTTGAGCTACATAGTTTGATCCAATGTAGAAGGTTTGAGAACCATTGATCTATGTTGAAGTAATTTCCCCACTTTCTACTTAGTTCCTCCAGTATTAAAAAGAAAAAAACTAACCAACCAAAAAACCCCATAAACCTCAAAGCATACAGACACCAAATACTCTGACAGTTTCCTATTTTCCAATAAGAATTAAGTTTTATTTGTATATCTTTTATGTTGACTGGAGATTCACATATATCCTCAAGGACATATTTTGGTCCTTAGAATCATAATCATAAAATCATAGGATGGCCTGGGTTGGAAGGAACCTTAAAGATCATCTTGTTCCATCACCCTTGCCATGGACAGGGACACCTTCCACTAGACCACGTTGCTCAGAGCCCCATCCAACCTGGCCTTGAACACTTCTAGGAATGGGCCTTCTAAGTCTCTGGGAAACCTGTTCAAGTGTCTCACCACTCTTATGGTAAAGTATTTCTGCTTATGTTATAAATTCAACCCTCTGCAGGTGCTGTGTCCAGATCATGTGATTTCCAGGCATAAACCTAGAAGAAAAAGCAATCTCTGACCTCTTAGATTTTATTCTCCTTAGCAAACACTAAGAAAGCAGTAGAAGCACAAAGCGTAAGAAGTATTTTAATAATAAAATTAAGACCTTATCAGCATTAGGTAACTTCATGATGGCAAAAAAGGACATAGCAACAATTCAGAGGATGGAAGTAAGAGGTTGAATAATTGAAAGAATTTTTTTCACCAAAAGGTCATCAATTTTTTTTTTTTCAGCTCTTGCAACCAGTGAATCAACTGGAGAAGGCAGCAGTTCAAGATTCGCCATCTCACTGCTCATGTGTACAGTGCATAGTCACAAAAAGGGGACCTGTATCCAGGAAGGGGTAGAACAATGCTGGTAAAATTAAGTGAGGCAAGAGGAAGGAACATGGTGGAGAAAGGAACTCTCGCTTGAAAAAAATAAAGGTAAAGAAACAAAAAAAGAACAATTCCAGGTTTTAGAAAGTCCTTTGCTAGCCATCTTTAAATGTCCCTTACAGTAATTTATTCCTAGTTAAGTACGGAGAGAAGTAGAAGGGAATGGAGTTACAGGAAGAGAAAAAGCAAGAAGTAGAAAATAAAAGCCATGCAGAATCAGGAACTGCATCCCCCTGGTTTAGAGGAATCCTCCTAACCACTGAGTGTTGCTGTGGTATCAGTGGGACTGTACATCTATGGGAATTTATAAAGTAGACTGTAATGCCATAAAATGTCTATCTAAGGCATGTCTGCACAGCTGGGTGAAGCTGCAAAAGCAATTTAAGCTTTTCATAATCCAGCTACTTAGTATAACAAGGATGGTGAAGCCCCAAAACAAGCTCCCTGAATATGTTCTTATTGATGCAAGTGTGAGTTGAGCTAACTAAAATATAGGTGATGTGGATGGGCCTATCAAGCTAAAATGACCCTTTCTCTGGACTAGATAGGTTTAGGTAATTGGTTAATTGCAAATCTTAAACAGCAATATAAATTTTTGAGAGTGTTTTTTAGTTTGAGAATGTTTATTAAAAGCATGTTGAACATAACTCTGAAAGCCCCAAGAATTCTGAAGGAAAACATAATGACCCAAGGAACTGGAATGTACTTAAGCAAAATACATATTATTAAGTAACAGCTACTTTATTATTTTTTTAGGGGTTTTTTTTAATGGTATCTAAGTGTTATACATTTCCTCCACACATACAAAAGAGTGTCTTTATGAAAATTTCTTACACCAGAGAATACCCTAGGTCTAGAATTCAAACATGATTTTTCCATGACACAGATGTAGTTATACTTTACTATATTACATAGCCACTAGTAACTTAGAAATCTAGTCATCCTTCTGATGCATTCAGAAACCATATGGTTAGTATTATTGCCCCTGTCAAACTGGTCTTTTCATGACAGTTGTGCATATTTGAAATTACTTCAAAATCTTATAGCTCTGACAGTTGTCAGGAGAGCAGGCTCATTGCCTATCACATAAAGCAGAAGCATATAGAGACAATTTTCCACCCACATGTATTGTAGCATCTTGTGATTCTTTTCACAAGGTGCAGATTGCCCAAAAAGGTCATCAATTTAAAGTCAAAATCCTCTAAGGAGTCATAAACATGTTCAGTCTTCCTAAATATGAAGTTCTGGACACAGGGAACTTGCTTTATTTCTAATTCATTGCTATTTAAACCAAGGTACTCTACAGTTTATGTGGGATTACAACTGGTTTGCCTATGCAAAAGAGCTGTCAAGCCATGTGATGCTTATCAACTCCAACAATCCTCTATCAGATATTAACTGTATAAACCAAAACCTCAGAAATTATCAAAATGGAAATATGTTTTAGTGGTATCTAAATGCACTAAGGTGGATCCTAGTGGTGGAACACTCTAATATGGACTGTTACTTGAAGAAATTCTTGTGTTAATACCTGTCTTGGATGGACACACACACATTTGGTACATTTCAGCACACAGAGCAACTCTAATCGTGCTTCCAGAGAACCGAATGCATTCCTCAACCATAGGTGTCCTGAATTGCTTTTACTTTTTTACTGTTGATTTCTCAAATCTTCCTCTTTGCAAGTCACTAGTGAGTTCACACTGGTTTGTTCCGCTTCACAATAATAAACCATACAGAAGAAAGAAATATCCCTTAATAAAGAGAAGTTTGAGGTTATTTTCTCAAAGCATTCTCTAGTTAATTCAAAGCAGTTTTCCAGTTTATTGTGACCATGGGTGCACTGAGCCTGATACAGGGTATGTTATTTGCCTCTAGATGGTGCTCTCACGTTGTGATGAAACAGTTTCATTAGCTTTTTCATTATAACCTTCATAATTAATAAATAATAGCTAAATATTTCTCTGAAAATCAAAATTTTCAAAGGAAAAAGGAAAAAAACTTTCTAGAATGCATACAAATGTACCATATTGTCATGAATGAGTGCTGCAGCACACATATGGTAATATCAGGTAATTAATATCCCCTAGATTGTTTAAGGAAGTGATTTTAATTCTAGGAAAGTGAGCAAAACCCCCACATAATACTTTGTAAAAAGGCGCAAGTTCTAGAAACTTCAAACCATGTAATGAATGTTACATAATGTTTATTTAATGAATATTGTTAAATATCCATGGTTGAATAATATCAGTTCCAAACAGGTAATAGCCCAGCTTTTCAAACTGGAAGAAAGGGGCAAAGGGATTACTTGTTTTGTTCAAAGTCTTGAAAATTGTGCTGGGACTGTGTGTGTAGGTGATTAAACTCTTGCTCTTTTAAACAGAGACCACAGCTATTAATTTCCATCTTACTGAAGTATCCTTCCTGGATGTCCTTCTAGGGAGGAAGCAAGACTAGGCTTTACTCCATAGCAGAGAATAAGCCTAGTGCAAGAGCACAGCCAAGGACCTTCCTGTTGAGAAGCCATATTTTTCCAGGGGAAGTAGGAAAGCTAAATATTGTCACAGCAAGGCCAACTGTCCACATTTTGCTCTCTGTATCTACAGCTGCTCTGGTGCTGGAATTGCTCTCTCACAGCCACCACCACTACTGACTGCACGATGTGGTCTCTGAGTGACTCAGGCTGGTACAGGAGTCGGGTCATTCCTTGGGCATTTTAGCAATGAAGCTCCACATTTCATTCTTAGAACAAATCCCACTGCTGGCCATGTGGCTTGTGTGGATCTGTACATGGGTATTTCTACTCAGCATTCTCCTTCACATGGCAGAGAGGTGATTCTTGTGAATCAGAGATTTCTGACAAGATGTCTGTTGTCTTTGAGCAGGAGGCAGGTTTTTACATCATTCATAAATGATGTGCATTCTTTTGGGTTCTTTTTTTCACTTTCAACAAGCAAGTCATCTTACTCTTGCACATTCCTTCCCAGAGAGAGCTCTGACTGAGGTTACTTATCAGTAAGAGGCTCTCTTGTTCCTATAACTCACTTCCTATTTCTTCTGCCACATGCAGCTGTGACACACACAGGAGCATTTGGGCTAAAAAATGAAACAAAGGATGATTTTGGAGGCCAGCACTATCTCACTGATAAGTCTGAAATTTAAATTGACTGTTAGGGAATTAGTAGCTTTGCCTACTTTTTTGTAGTACCTTAATAGCCATCCTAAACTTTTATTCTGTCCTCTCTCCCCTGTAGTGACAATTGTGCTGAGTTCATCTTGTTCCTTTTATTCTAGGTCACATTTGAGTAAACTCTATTGCAACATACCAGTCTTTATTCCTTCACTTCCTTCCCTTGAGATTGGGTCTCTGTTCATACCAGCTGTTCCAGTTCTGGGTAAAGTGAAACACCCAATTGCTCATGATGAAGATTAGGATGTCAAATACTTTTGTGGCAGTCAGTGTTCCCACATGTAAAGAGTCTATTTATTTTCAGATAGCACAAGATCAGACCTGTAAATTGTGCAAAGCTGGCATTTAGTGTGCCCTTCATCCTTTAACATACAAATGCATTGAACAAGAGCAACTGAGACTCCAGTTTGTGCTAACCCTGGTTAATAAAGAAAAGAAAGCTGAAACTTAGAGATTGCAATGTGAGGGATTCTAGAAAATAGAGGGAGAAAGCAGGGAGAAAGGCAAGAGAGATGGGAGTGAAAGGACACTGGGAGACTGACTGTGCAGCTGCACTTGCACTCACTATCAAAACTGGCAGGACTGTGCCCATCACACAGCAGCTGTAATCCATTTCCCTGAATTTCTAAGGGAGCACTGGTCTGAAGCAAGTAAAGTATAAATATAACACACATAACCCAGATGGACAGATTAATGCAGATTAATGACTTAAAAGTTTAAATTACAGTAACTCTGAGTCCATACATCTGTTTGGACAGGACACATCAATGAGTAAACCTCATGCTAGAGTTGCTCCTCCAGCTTCTTGCCTTGAGGTATCACATTGTGCAAAATGTCAACATTTCCCTGGGTAAAAGCAGTGGTTCATGTTGCCAGTGGCAGTTTGTTGCAGTTAAATACTGGTAGGCTAAAAAGGTGATTTAAAGTCAGTGGGAAAGAAGGACATAAAACATGTTAAGAGTTGTATGAACACACTTTGTGATGTGCATTATTCTCTGAATCAGCTTTGTGAATTGAAAGACATTTCTTTTCTCCCTTCTAAGAATGGGGCTCATAGTTTCCCTGAGAAACACAACCTTGCTGTAGTAGCAGGTATTCAGCATGATTCATACATATATTTTGGTGGCCATTTCATTGGTTCTATTTTCCTATGATCAGTACATAGTACAGAGCACCATTTATTGTCATTAGCAGTGAGTTTTTCATCAGTAACGATCCAAAACATACATTTTGCTCTGCTTGTGGCTGCCTTATCATGAGTATGACTCACAGTATTTCTCTGTGTGGGTGGCTCTATCAGGTGTACAACTTCTTGTACATAACATATTGGATGGAGCAAAATTAATTAAAGAAAATGGATATTCCTGTTTCTTTTCTGCTCTCTGGACAAAACCTGCCCATCACTCTCACTGTTTGCTGGGAGACAGCAAATGCTTTCAAAAAGAGTCACCTTTCAGACTGAGGCAAACAAAAATATGTGTTGTGTGAGAGGGCACATGGGCAGTTTTGATCACACAGAGCAGGACCAACTCTTGTACCCCACTATCTCTACAAAAGAGTCCTTAGATTTTAAGTCATACTATTAAAATTCTTGAATGTGCACTCAGCACACGAGTTGAGGGTGACAAAGTTATTAGTTTAAATTACTGCCCTTCATATTAATCTTGATCTTGTACAATTTTAAGGGCAGGTATGATCAAGAAAATCAAGGTCCAAAGTTATTGCTGTAGAAGCATCAACTTTTCTTGCAGAGCTCCTCTAATGCAATATGGGCTAGTGCTGGGCCATGTGCTAACCCCAAAGATGGGAAAACTAAGATAAATGTGAAGCAAACTATGTCCTCACAATCCTAGTTGTGCATCAGAAGAAATATAACTGAAAATACAGACCAGTATTTCAACAGCAGGTGCCCTCTTAACACCTACAGGGCACAGCAGGATGCACAGCACCTTGCCTCGAAGAAATATTTCATCCTTATCTAAATATCTGTATATTGGTTTGTTTAGATAGACATAATGAAACCAATGTTTGTAATATGTTTGCAATTCCCCTGGAAAGGAATCTTATGCTTTTTCTCTTGTGTATTTAGTAAGTAGAGATGGCAAATGTGATTGTAGACAAACGAAACCACGCCTTGTTTGTATTAGCAAGGGCCATGGCACAGCAGACATGGATCTGTGGGGTAAACCGGTTGGTTCTTTGCGCCTGATTTCACTTTATGTGTCTCAGGAAGGGGTTACTCCAGACTAAGTCTAGTGTTGTCGACTGAATTAGTGCTTGGGGCATATTAGGAGAGCTCCCAGGGTAAATTTCTAGTTTCAGGTTGCTCCACTACATGAACCAAAGCATGACAACTGGAGAGGATCAAGAGATTTACTTGGAAGTGCATTGCCAGTCCGAAGTAAAATGCTACTGTAGCTGCAAACCAAATCATCACAACTCGTACTGCTTCTAAATGAACATCTGAGGTCTGAGCTGAACAAGATTTGTTTTGATTTACACTCCATAGAGGAGACCTAAAAGTCACATGCTATCATCCTTCAAGTTATGAAATTTTGTTTGCAGCTTTTAATAAGAAAATAGGTTTCCAGACATCAGAAAGCTAAGACCTGACTTCTAGCAAACTGTTAGGAAATCTTAGTGAAGTTTTAAATGTGCAGTTGGCTTTTGCTGTGATTTTCAGTTTGGGCTCTGGAACATGGTTTTGGATATGGCATATAGGATCCTTTCTGACTCAGTTTTGATATTTGTTTTTTTCCTCTTGGCAGAAGTAGTCAGCTTACTCTTATTTTCTAACATTTTAAGCCTGCCAGGAAAACAAGAATCTGAGTCCTCCCTAACTTTGTCACTTCTTCCATCACAGAAGGACTTAAAAAACTTTAACCAAAGAGAAGACCTTCTGTGAACTAAAACCTTTTGTATTCTGTCATGGTTTGACTCTGGCTAAAAGCCGAGAGCCCACACATAGATCTAAAATTTCTCAGAGAAGGGAAAGAAAAACCCCAANAGCTTACTCTTATTTTCTAACATTTTAAGCCTGCCAGGAAAACAAGAATCTGAGTCCTCCCTAACTTTGTCACTTCTTCCATCACAGAAGGACTTAAAAAACTTTAACCAAAGAGAAGACCTTCTGTGAACTAAAACCTTTTGTATTCTCATACAACAACTTAAATATCTGAAATCTTACAAGTTCCAGCAACTCTGTGGGCTCTCTTATTGTTTAGAGCTTCCCATATCAATTGTTCTCCCCAGGGCACCCTGTGCCAAAGTTACATGTGTACACCTCCCTTTTGTACCTGGAAACCCTGAGAATTCCTCTCTGACTTTTCTTCCTTACACCTACAATCAGCCTTAACATCTCTATACTTACCTTAGTGTGGACTATGACAATTCTATCACACAATCATGAGCAAGAAAATATACACTGACTTGTGACATTTTTCTAATTTTCCCTAATGAAAATTTCCATCAATTTTATATGAAAATTAGATCAAAATGTTTTATTAAGATTTTTTTCTTGATAAGAGTTCTAAAAAAAATGCTTTCCTTCTCAACCACTCCTTTCAGCACTGATGAGTCTTCTTACGTGTTTTATGAGATATTTCTATAAACAAAATTACTGGTTTCACCAAAGATTACGTCCTTAATATTTGCCAAGTGTGCCAAGTAACAGCTTTCTAAGAGATCTGTCACACTCAAAGAACAGTATCCTGTTTCAAGGAAGTAGTGCTTTATTTAACATGTACAGCCATCTGAAGTATTTCAACAAAAGTCTTATATTTTTCAAATCAAATGATCATCATCACAATGATTTTCAAAACAGCATTTTCATTTCACACAGGTGAGCCATCACTGTGAAAGTTTTAAAAGAAGCCATCAGATTAAATATGATCCAGATGTGAGTTTTCTAAACGTAAATTTTAATAAATGGGAAAATCAGTATAAATGCTTCTTTAATGTTTTTTAAAATGTTGGTGGGAGCAAATGAGTGTTTTATTTATGAAAGATGAACTCTTCAGCATTTTGCTGGGATTATATAACTTTAAATTGTATTTGAGCATAAGTCTTCCACCACTGTCTAGGCAGTAGAAACAGCCTAATTTGGGAATAACAAAGACAGACGCTGAATCCCAGAAGCACCATATTGCCTTTCACAAGGAAACCACAATCAAAAAGGGTTCAGGAGCTGCAAATTAAATGGCTTCATAAACAATATGGTATTCTGAAGAAAGCCCCAGGGTATGGCAAATGTGTCTGAAGAACTAGTGGGGAATGATTGGAATAATCAGCCTCCAGCACTTAGTGAAAGAAAGCATGTAACAATCTATGAAATTCAGACAGAAAGATACAACTCTGAAATAACATAACATCCCAGAGAAACTGAGGATAACAGCCCAGGAAAGGACAATGTTACAGTGTATGATGAGATTATTCCAGAAAATGGAGTAAATGAAGTTGTAAGGGTTGGTCGTTTGGGTAAACTGGTGAGTTTTGCTAAGTGAGGCTGACTCTGCTAAGGGATAAGGCTGCACAAACACAGTAGCCTGCACTATAAAAGACACTAATGCATCAGGAACTAACAAGAAAGGTTATTACAGCTAGGACCAGAAAACCAGCCCCTGTAAAATGAATTACCAGTGACAAGATAAGTCCTTGCAGAACTTCAAAACCAAATGCATTTGATGAAGAAATAGGCTGTGCCCCCCAGACATAACCTATAAGTAAAATCAGCCTGCCAAAAAGTAACACAAAAACAACAAGCAATGGCACCTTTGACTGGATGGGAACATAGAGCAGCCATGAAGAAATACTGTGATGGCTGGGACAAAGAGCAACTGTTACCTCTCCCACAAAAACTAGATGGAAGAGAAGATGGGTAAGCTGTATGTTGCATATGATATATGAAAACCAAAATAAAAAAAAAAACAAACAACAACCAACCCCTAAACATTTCTCAGCCTGAAGAAGCTGGAGTCTTGTAACAGAAACTCAAAGTCTTTTGCATTAAAGCAGGGCTAAAAATAAGTTCTTTCATATTGAAAAGATTGTCTCACAATTTATACAAGGTATAAACATGGGAAGAAGCATAAACACAGGTTTTCTCTCTACATCTTTGGTCATCTTTGGGTGCATGAGACTGGAAATAGGCTTTCATAACTATTCTAGACAACTGTAAATTAGTAAAAAATTCTAGAAAAGACTTCTCTGTAGGAAGGAAAACATTACAGAAAATGTGAAGGGGAAACCATGGAGATTGTTTCATAAGTCTGTGTTGAAGGTGTGCACTGTGCTGGACTTCAGAGTTCCTGTCCACTGACTGCACAGGTAAAGAAGTTCATGAGTGCTGCAGCCTCACATGTATTTGTGAGCATTCCCAGACCATCAATCTACACATAGATAGAAACACTGAGAATCAGTCAAACCTTCTGTATGTCCAGCAGGCAGCAAGTTTGATCAGTGGAGAAAGCCTAGAACTGTTTATCTCCAGTATTATGACTGAACAGCTGACTCTGTCATATGATTTTTTTCCTAGATTCTGTCATACTGAAGAGAAAATGTGACTCTGTCCGGAGGATAGGCTTTTGGGAGTACAACTCTTGGTTGTTTCTGCTGCAGCATTTACAATTAAAAGACAGACAAAAGAGTCAAGTTTTTTTCAGACTTTCAGAAAAAAGGTCCTCCTTTGACCGAGTTAAAAATTGTGAAGGGAGATAATCAGGCCAACATCCCTTACAAGGTAACTGTGTGTCTATGCCAGACTCCTGAGCTATCAGATAGCCCAGCCGGCTACACTGTCCCCAGGAGTGGAGTCAGTATCACTGCACCCCCACGGCACGGCACTCATGCTAATTAGCTGGGCGATGAGAGATAGGGCTTTTCCAGCTTGTCATGTGCTTTATAATATCTTATAGCTTGAGTTAAATGTCTCTGCTCTGCTTCCTTCTGGGACATGTGTCTGTCACCCTGCTCAGAGTTGTGACCAAGTGACAGGGTACTTGGAGTGGGAAAAGGGCTCTGAGAGGGAGCGCAAGAAGAGCCCAGTGCTGCCTGTGCCTCGAACTGGAGGCCCAGTTCCATTTAATGATATTTCTAAGAGGAAGAAGTAGATGTTGATCTGCCTGTGGCTCTCTGCATGGCTGCATGCTGGTCTCCTAACTCTGACAAGCATTTGGTCCTGGTAAAAAGGCCACCGGGTTGGTGCTGCTTCTATGCTTTGAGAACTGTCTGCATCCTTATCTTCCTTCCATCAGTGATGTAACTGAGGCATTTCGTGCTACTACATGGAATTTAGCCAGAGATCACAAACCCTAAAGTGTCTTTACCTGCCACTCCCATGATTTCTGCCTGCTGCCACCACTGACAGCCAGAGCTGTGTTGTTCTATCCTGGCATAGTTTGTTTTTCTTTTTTTCTGAGCTTTCTTGTATTGTAATACTTGGATTGAGTATTAATTTCAATACCTCTGTAATGTATTTTGTCCAAAATTAGTGCTGCGTGCACTTACCTGCATCGTAACATAGGGTTTAGAAATTATAGAGCCCTCAGTGGTGTGGTTGTAGATGAGCCTTTGATCACAGAAGCACATCAGGAGTCACCACCTACACACCACAACAAAGAACAAAACAAAACACCCAAGCACTATGCTTAGAGTGTCTTTATCTTAATTCCAAAACAACTACAGCTCCTTTATGATGCATAAGCCTTATAGAGAAAATAGATCAGATCAGTATAAATAAGAGTAGCAGAAGGAGGGGGGTTTGCAGCCAGAGCAAACAGATTTGTTGAAGTTGGTCAAGCCTCTGCAACCAGATGAGGTCCCTTCCAACTAAAATTTTTCTGTGATTTTAAGAGGCTCCAAGACACCGTAGCACCCAGCCTAGTAAGATAAAGAGAAGATAAGGGAATGGGGAAATTAGAATGGGACATGGATGAAATGAAAGATAATATTTAGCCTTTTTAAGGCAATATGGAATCTTGATTTATTTCGGTTTTGTCTACCAAAAGGATTGTTGCCCTTCAGGCAAATTGAGTGGAACCAAGTGCTACAGTTTTCATTTCCATGAAACACCATGGAATATAAAGATTTTTAATTAATGGAAATAGTTAAGCTAAATGCAGCTGATATAATATCAGGGAAACCAGGATTTGGCAGAACAAACTCACAGCACAAAATAATATTTTGTGCCATAATAGTTTTGGCAAAAAACTGCCTTGCATTAAGCAGAAGTAAAAACAAACAAACAAACAAACAAACAAACAAACAAAAAAAAAGAAAAAATTTAATTTCCAACTGCACCCTGAATGTCAGATCCAGGATATGGCCAAAGACTGGAGATCCTGACCCACTGCTGAATAGGAGCAGCTATTAAAATGTCTTACAGAAGAAATGCCCAGTTTGATTTCTTCTACTCTTGTGCCTCAAAGTTCACCAGATCAATATGAGTAAGGTTTGCAAAGGTGTTGACTTTCAGGCATCCGACTGATTCAACTCTTGATTGGAAACCCTGGCTCTCTAAGCAACACATTCCATTTTAATCCCACTAGTTGTTCCTGCCAAGAACAGAGGTAAATATAATTTACACCCTAAACAACAGAAAGTTGCTTCTCTCCTTAGGAGATTGGTTTTCTCTCTTAGGAGGATCCCAGTTAGAAGGAGAGATCTGTTTCCTAATCCACATTCTGTCTGTCCTCTACATCCCTGCTTTGAAGAATTTATTATATAGAGCAAAACAGTGCAAGTAAGAGATTCCAGAAAAGTGACATTGAGGGTGTATGGCAGCTTGCTATCAAGGTCACTCTTATGGACAATGGGAGGAAGAATTAACACTAAAGCAACTAATCAACCAGAGTGAGGACTGAAATCAGGTCTGTCAACACTAACGCGGTTTCCTTAATCACCAGATTATTGAATATTTAGACTTCTCCAAAATGAGATCACATCTCAGAATTACTGCTGAGTCCTTCTGTTGGAGTAAGGACTCCAACATTTAGTGATATCCTTAGGTGGGGAATCTTTTGTCTCTGCTGGGATAGAGGCATCTAATCAGGGCTTAAACAGTGAACCTGACACATTCAGGCTGCAGTGGAGCCTGACACATTCAGCTCTACATATTCTTCCTGGACAAACTAGGCTCTTTTTCTAACTCCTACGCACCCGGAGTTTGCTGGATTTGTTGTGTATATGAAAACCATTGCTACAGTAAAAGCATATTAAATTTGAATCTTCTGGGAAGTGCCATAATTTCTGTGTGTTTGTTACAGTGTTTGGGATTTTTGAACATCCTGCTGTCTGCTTAGAACTGAATGGGGATACCAAAAACACTTGACAAATGTCCAATGTGTTCTTAAATTCTGCCCCAAAGGGCTGTATCCTTGGGAGTCTACAGACATGATTACTCTGCCTTAAAGGTCAAGTCCTGTTTGAGGTTGAATAGACTATAAATTCAAGTGTCCTTAAAAAAATAATTTCATGGCAGTGAGTGCTACAACAGTGCATTTGGTTAAGATTAAGTTTACTGTGTAGCCAGGAATATTATCTTCTGGCCTAATACGGCTGATGTTAAGGTGAAATTAAGCAGGTCTCTAACATGTGGCTCAATGGACTGTAATGTAGCTGAACAAATAATTTTTCAGTGTTAAAATTCATATAGTTCATTGCTCCATGAGAAATCATTGTTAACAAGGATGTCTCAGCATCAGTGGCATCTTGCAACAATGTACCATAAACAGATCACATTGCTCAACTGCTGTAAGTCTGCTCAGTGGATATTAGTGAAGGGAATGATTGCCAAACGAGCCAATATTGTCTTTTCTCAGTGTTAACCTAAGTATGGCCAGTAGCAGATGCTTAAGGAAGCAGAGTGTAAGAAACAAACGCAGTGTTGCTGTCCTTGATACTCAACTTCTGTCTTCCAGTGCTACTCACATGTCATGAATAAATAATCAGGCAACTGCATATGGCACTAAGGTTGGTGGCTTTAAATAAAGGTCAGATATTGTATTAGAACCTTAGTAGCACCTTAACCCACATATGGTCCCTGGTCTGTATAACCAATAGCATAAAGTAAAATTCAGACAAAAGAATATGCCACAGATGAGTTAATTGCATATAATAATCTTACACAGTGTTTGTGGGCCCTCACTGTCTTGTTTTGCTCTTGCAGACCTGTGGGTCCATATAAGTAAATAAGTTCATTAGAAGAAGTTGCACAGTGTCTGAATGTGGTCTTTCTCCTACTGCTACCACTATTTTTCTGATTTTAAATTTCAAATTTCAAATCACGTTCCAGGTCATATCACTCAATGACTCACATGAGATTCTAGAGTCAGTCTTAGGCAGGCGGAAATACAGGGAAAAAACCCTCAGAATTGGTCCTGGGACCACACCTAAGAGCTGGAAGATAAGCATATGAGAAGATAAGATTGATCCTTTCTTCTTTGTGCTGCTGTATCTGCTGCCATGTAATGTAGGGATGGTTTCCAGCTTCTGACCAGAGATCCTGAAAGAGAAATCATTTCACAGTAATGATAGTAATCACTTCAATACAAAATTTGCTTCATCATGATATAGTTTCTTAAGGTAGGATTTGCATTTTTCCACACTTTATGTTACAACCTGTTATCTTCAGCAGGGATTTTGTATCCATTCATCTTTTGAAGCTGTAACTTGCCATGAGTCTAAGGCTCTTCTTATGGGCCTTTTGTGTTATGGCAGCCTGAAAACCTTGATGAAGAGTAACAAAACTTTGTCCAGTAGCTAACGACATCACATGTGCATGTCAGTGCAGCTATAAGAGAAGACATGTATTTTTCATCATCTATTCAAGGACTGACATTCAAAATAAAGGAAAGCTTACATGATTCTCCATTTCTATGCATGGTGGCTTTTCTAAACACGTTCTCCGTCTCCACTGTCTGAAAAGTCAAAGGCACATAGCAAATTGATTCAAAAGTCACATCTCATTTTAACAACTCCATTTGCTGTTGGTGGCCAGTTTTCAGCTCTTCCTCATCCATCTACACACCTTCATGTTTGAAATCCTTCCCTGCCCTACTTTCTGCTGCCTTCTCCCCACCTCTCCCTTTCTTTATTTCTCTTTTTTGGCTCTTGATGTGCTTGCTTTTGCCTTGTTGACAGCTATCTTTCCAAGTTCAGAGAAATTTCAGAGGTGCAACTAGGAGCCTCAAGAAAATGACAGTCCTAATGAATCTGTGTCAAGAGAAAGCCACGTGTTTCTTGGGTAGCTGGGTTACCCTATGGCTGTGTCGAAGGGTTGCTAACTTCTCCACTACTGTTGGGTTTGAGGGGACTGTTGTGTCTGTAAGTGAACACAGGCACAGTTCTTGAAGACCAACTACTACACTTTGGAATCACACAACAGGGAGCTTGAAGGCATCCTCAGGTGAGAGCACTTTATCAAGATGGCAGCTTATCTGGGCTTCTGTGCCCTCCATCCCATGGTCATTACACAGGAAAATGTTGGAATACTAGCATTGCTCTGGGTATCCAATTCCTAATCCCACAGAAAACTCTGCAAGGAATATGTCTTTAACTTTGTCCCCACCACAACCAGCATCAGCAGCTCCTTGTGTCAGCACACCTGATTAAAACCAAAATAACTGTAGGACTTTTTGAACATGCCTCTAGGGCGAAACGTGTGGGGCAATTAGCTACAGTAATTAGTTCAGAGCTGTGGAGAAATAACGTATCTGATCACAAAACCTCAGCTCTCCGATCTACCCCAGCAGACAGTTTGCACAGGCAGTAGCACAGATGACCAGCAGTGCTATACCTTGTCTGCACTCAAAAGCCTCACCCAGTAACTATCCCTGCAGTCAACTGAACAAACAGGAGTGGGTTTTGACCCACTCATTCAATGCAGGCTACAAAAAATAAGGGATCCCAATTCTCTTTCTCCTCCTTTGCAGTTGTCTCTTACAGTTCTGGACTGCCCTGCTACAGACATCCATGGGAGACTTCTCAGCAGACACAGTCTCATGGATCACTGTGCCAGCAATGGCATGGACATAACGTACCACTACAACATCAACACTACAAGTCCTCAGGACTTGGTTTCACCCATCCCTCTCATCAAATAAAAGCAGATATAACTATCTCAGGGTTCCAGTTCTGCAACCCATTCTTGAGGACCTGGTCACTGCGGGGATGGAGACCCCAGGCAAGAGAACAGTGCCCTGTTCTCACTTTTACATCTTCCTTTGATGAAGAGGACGCCCAACAGTGATTGCTCCAAGCTTCTGATATGCCCCTGTCCTGCCAAGTTGCAACATTGTCAAAGGTGCAATAAATGCTGACAAATGTTACACTTTTGAAACAGGGATTGATTATATGTCTGAGGAAGAGATTATTTCACAGATGAAAGCATGAAATGGCTTTCTTTGAACACAGCAAACATAAGAAATACATTAATTACTTCAAACAAAATCAGAAACACTGTTTTTTTTCAGTAAGCTCAGGAGAAACACTTTGGAGAAAATACCACTGAGGCAGGATGTTCTGCTTATATTAAAGGATATTATTAAACTGCTTAGTAGAACAACAGCAAAAATTGTGAGGTAATCATTGTGGGCATTAACAAACTTATATAGCTTATACAGTTACACAGATGGAGAAATTATTGCCCTTGTTTATATGAGCTAGATGTGATTGTGTGTCATAAGTCCTTGAGGACAAATTATAAAGCTTATGCAAGAAAAGGGTGACTAAAACAGAAATAGAAGGGAGAACTGACCATGAATTTGAAGGTATCAAAACTTGGGGTATATTATGTAGAGACTAAGCAAAAGAAGTAATCAGATTTCAACATTTTGATATGGAAAACTAATAAATAAAATCGAGAGGTAAAAGTGAAGCATGAAATGAGCTGACACGAAAAGAAGTAGCTACAAGTAATGTTGACATGTGGATACATAGCAATGAAAATTCACTGAAAAAGTGAAGAAATGTCATCAACACTAATAATTAATGAATTAGAATTAATACTAAAAAAGTCTATAGTCTAGACTAATAGAAATGAGAAGAAATTTCATCTATATACAAATGTGTAGTTTTGTGCTTGGGAACACATAACACCACTTTGTGCTAGAACCTCAACAGTTTGACATGACAGAAGAGGAAACCAAAATACACTCATCAGAATCACACTTCTTATGAACTGCTGACATGAGATAGTTATGAGAAAAACAAATATAACCCTAAGCTGCCATCAAGAGATCTGTTTTCAGTAGAGATATGAAAATATTTTTGCTGTGTAAGCTCTCACTGAAACTTCATCTGGAATATTTTATAAAATTATGAATTAGATCTGAAAAACATGTAAAGATGGGCTCATGCAATGGATAAGAAAGAGATTCTCTACACAACAGATTCTCTACACAGAACATGGCTCTTCTAACCTGGTAAAATGAAAGCTGAATTGGGGTAAGATTGCTCACTACAAATGTATCACTGCAAGAATGATTTGTTGGCTGAAAAGGCAAGTGCTGGCAGACAAACAAAGATATATTGGCAAATGTATTTAGACTGAAAACTAAAGGACAATTAAAAGAAGGCTAGAAGAAGCAAAGTACAGCTGTGTTAAAAATTGAACACAGGCATTTTTCAAAGGGACAGCTGGGCACCATGAGTCCATTGGGCTCCCTTTAATCCTCTGTTCCTAACAGAGCTACCTGTCAGGACTTTTTTTCAGCCAGTCTGCTGTTGAGCAACAACTTTCACATCTTTAATATCTGGTTTCTTTCAACAGGTCTGCCCTGTACAAAACTTTCTCCTTTACTAAGCTGTTTTATTTTAGTCATACGACCCATGCAGCCACATTTTCAAATGATGCGACCTAAGCCTCACATGATCAGGTTGTAAGTAAACTGCTGTCATTCCTCTAAAGGATCACTTCACTCTACAGCACTCCCGAAGGAGCCATTCCTAGCAACTGTTTCTATCACCCACAGGTTTATCCATATATTCAATGTACTAAATAGTAATTAAGCGTATTGATATGGCAAAAGGCAATTACACCAGAAAATTTCAATAAAAAAGAAGAGAGAAAATATAAAACATAAATATCACTAATATTAAGCTGACAGGACTCGACAGAGTAGCCAGTACAGTTAAGATATGTTTTAATTAGTTTTTTCAAAATAAGGAGTATGAAATGAAGTTTCATATGCAGATCTCACAACGGGTATTTCTGCTGCCTTTTGTAGCAAGAATGCAAAAGGAGGAATAATGTTTGTGCGTAGTCATGCAGGAAAAGATAACAATCAGCTGACAGGAACCTTATAAATTTGAACAAAGGGAAATGCAAAACCCTCCACTGGAGAGGAAAAATGCACCAGACTGGGAATCAAGCAGGTGGAAAGCAGGTTTGTGGGAAAGGCCCTGGGGATCTGGGTGGTCAGCACATTCACTGACTGTGAGCCAGCAATGTGCCCTCACGGAGAGAAGGCCAACAGGCTCCTGGACTGCTTCAGGAAGAGCATTGCCAGCAGGCCGAGGCAGCTGATCCTTCCCTTCTACTCGGCACTGGTGAGGCACAGGTTGCCAAGGGGGGATATAGAGTTTCTGTCTTTGGATGCTCAAAGCCCAGCAGGACACAGCCCTGATGAACCTGCTGTAGGTGGCCCTGCTTTGGGCAAGGAGGGTGGACTGCACAATCTCCATTCCAGTCTATGATCTAGTAATCTTTACTGAATATGTATTGTACTCCTAACAGTTGCTGCAAAACACAAAGAATTAGCACACTAGAATGGAAAACACACAGAAGGTAGAAGAAGGTATTCAATTGCAAACAATATATTTGTTACCTATCCCATGTGTATGCGCTATGCATTAAATACACTCAGGATTAAATTTAAGAACCACTCAGATCACTGAATAAGTATGCTTAGTCAGTTAATTCATTAGTAAAGGCAAAAGAGTCACCTGACAAAAAACTGCATCAGCTCTATGGAGAGCAAAATCACAAGTTCCCTCTCATGAGGTTGTTCGTCTGTTTTGAATCCAAAGATATCTTAAAATATACTAACTAGCTTTAATACACAGCTAAAAATAAGTTCCTGAACTTTTCTTAAACTGGTTTAACTAGTTTTGATCAGACCTTTTTCTTTGAACCGTCGTACCTCAAATTAGAAAACAAATATTAGTTACTGCTTGTACAAAGGCTGGTTCTGAGCTTCTGTAGAACTTATCTTTCACACCATGTCCTCCTGTACAGCAGTAAGTCTGCAAATTCCAGCCTATATTACTGTGCCTGGAATGCACTGTAGCTTGAGGACAGGGGCTGTTAATGCTCACAACATCACAAATATGTCCTTTATAAACACCTTCTTTTGATATGGCTGTTACCCCTATCAGCATGAGCACAAATGAAGTATTATGAGAGTGTTGGGTGAACAGAAACTGCCTGGGAGCTTTCTTCTGGCAGCACAGAAAGTGACATTTCTCTTGACTAATCTTTTCATTAAATGGGTTGCATTGAGCAAGAAATAGAAGTGAGCATCTGTAAAGCCTTCACAAGTAGCTAGACCATGGTAAATACATGCCTTGGTTTATGCAAAACACTGCACCCTTCATAGTGTGTCTGCAGCTGACTGAAACAAAGAAACACGAGTACCTTTTGTGTAAAACCAGTTCTGTTTCTGAGGTGTATATATAGGTATATAATGATGAAGTTATGCACAGAGAAACAAAGTTTCTGTATGAACACTGCTTCTGTAGCATGGCTGTAATTTCTAGTGATACTTCATGGTTTTGGGCTGGCGCTTGTCTTCTCACACTTCTGCCAGTGACACCTGTTTCAGTATCCAAAGCAGGGAGATGGAAGAACCCAGTCCAGATTTAGCCCTGCAGGCACTTGTAGTTATTTTCCTATAGATTTCTATAACTTTGTGTCACTCTACTTCTTTCTGCTGGGTAATAGCTGGGTAATAGAGTTTCAAATACCTTTTTTTTTTTTTTTTTTTTTTTTAGCTATTGTAAGACTATATTGTGGGGTTTTTGTAAATAATTTATTCAGCATTCTCAGACTAGGCCATGTTTGTGTTGATATCTTCTATTTCCTGTGATGAAAAATTCACAATGCTACCTTGAATAACCAGTTTGGTGGGTTCTTCGAGAAATAACGATATGTTAGTACAATAAAATGCAAATGCAGTGTGACAGTATGTCCCTATGATGTTTTCCTGATGTTAATAATTTAGGAGGGACAAATTAATTGTGACTTTAAAAGTGTAACCTAGAAAAAAAATCAGGTCATTATCTCTCACAGTATTTCTGAGGCTCTTGAGATCCTGAAGGAGTTTTACAGCACTGTGAACTCCTGCTGCATCACTATGGTACTCTGTTGTATCAACACTTTTTGTCCTAGTGCAGTATGAGACTGATCCAGATAAAAGCACATTGCAGCATTTTGGCGTTTTGAGTTCACTGAACAGAACTGTAAACTGCACTGATGATCAACACAAACTGATGACAATGTGCTCTGAACACTTTATTTTTATGTTCTGATGGCACGTTAAAATAATTTGGTCATATTTTGCTGTGTTGCCATTAAGTCAGTTTGTGGTAATGCACATATTTGATGTATGATGATGGCTTGGTGATCTTTTCCTCAGAGGTATGGAGGTCATAGAACCCACAAAAATTAAGGCAATCTGGGACTTTTATGCTGTACTTTGCCACTTAGTTAGAGACTACATGGATTAGATATTTTCAGCCTACACAGTACAATATGGTTTTCCACTATTCTGTTAGGAAATTAGTTTTAAAATTCTGTTACCAAAATTGCTAAAGTATAATTATAAACAACCATTTGTACTGAGTGCATCAGTTAATCCACTGTCACTGCATGATAATTTATCATGAATGAACTATGCCAATGATCAGAGTGTCTACTACAGACAACATTTTTTAACTGCTTTCAAAAATGAGGGTGGACAAAAGACACTGCTGTGCCCACATTGAAACATTGCTCAGATCTTCCCCATGACTTTCATTTGGTGTCACAGACACATTTTACTAAGTTACTTCTGAAAAACGCACCTAAATTTAACTGCTGTCATAATCTGAGAAACTTTAATTTGCATATACCAACTAGAGAATTTTTAAAAGTAGATTTTCTTAAGAGTTCATGTGCACTGACTGCAATTCTGTGCCTCTCTGCTGCGTGGACTCTTTTATCCTCGGGAATCTGAAATGGAAAAGTCTTATCCCTATGGTCAGTAGGGCTCCCTACGTCAGGATTTCACCAGAACAAAGAAGGAAACCTTAGTGTATAATGTATTACTACAAGAAAGTAGTAAAACTTGAACAGTTATGATGAAGAGTTTAGTTATGTGACTCCAAGTACTCTGTCAAGAAGTACTTAGGTACCAGGCTTAACTAGTACAGAGTTAATCACGAGAATACGCAACTAAAAACAAGTTTAAAACAATTATTGAGTTGCTGTGGAGTATGTGAGCACACCTCCCATTGTCATGGTCTGGATCAGGCAGAAACCATTTGAAAAATCAACATGCTATTGCACAAGCAAAGACTGTGCTTACAATTCTCATATAATAGCTTGTATGTACCATAATCTAAATTAATACAGGTTGCACAAGCTTATATATGCTGTTTCCTAACCTTTGAATGTTTTTTTTTCCTTTGTTATGGTGATGCACGTCCATCTGTGCAACATTTAGTTGTGAAACCAATGGCATATGGTGGCAGGGCATGGCACAATGGCATCACATGGCTCTGCAGCCCGGCACCGCTTGGTAACAAACAGCGAGGCAGGTGGAGCGCAGTTATTTTGGCACACAAATACAATGTCCATCAATAATAACTCGGCGATATTGACATTTAGTTCGGTGGTTTAGGGGTTCCAGCGGCGGTGCTGGGTGGATGGTTGGACTTGACGATTGAAGGCCCCTTGGACGCTGGCGGTTCAGTGGCCGATGCTGTGACACTGCACACGCAGCACCGCACGGCTCCTGGCTCCCGGGCTGATCCAGGCTCGGCCGTGATGCTCCGTGGGAACCGGCACATCCGGGCTCGCCGTTATGGAGGCCGCGGTTGCTTTCCCCGGCCTCAGCTGGGTTTGCACGTTTGGGCCGGTTCGAACCCGGCCTGGTTTGGGATCCCAGGATCCACAGCTCCGGATGCGGAGCGCACCCCGGGAAAGGCGGCGCGCGAGC
>WEIV01016618.1:70919-107251 GCA_013390005.1 Calyptomena viridis | reverse complement strand
ATCAGCAGTTACTGTTTTCAATGACATGGAAGCAAATTCTAACACTTCATCCATTGTAAAACCAGCAGCAACAGTAGCTGTTACTCTTTCAAATTCAGAATCTCTAGATGTTTCTCCAGAAAGACCTTCTGGTGTACCTTTAACTTTCAGTGCATCTAACAACTCATTACCAAGATTTTGTAAATTTAGAAGTATGTTTTCCTCTAAAAAGCAAGACAAGAAATGTGCCTTCCCTCAATTTTGTCTTGGGAAATGTGATAATGTGGATAAAACTGGTAACCGGGATAAACATGGTCCTGAAACCAACACCACAGTTTGTGATGCTTCAACCAGTCCTAATTTAGACTCAGCAGAAAATGCAAAGCCATATATTTTGTTTCCCTTTGGCAATTCTCAAAGAGATTGGTTTGCAGGATCGGAAGTCAGCAATTCATTTAAGGTTTTACCATCATCTTCATTTCTCAGCTGATCTGAGAAGCCATCTGACAAAAAAACATTACCTCACATGACAGAAAAAACACTTTGGGCAAAGGAAACTGCAGCATATAGTACACAGAAACCATCTGTCTTATGGGAACAAAAATCTCATGCCTCAGAATCCAGCACAACTGTACCTTGCAGTACTTCAGAAACCAACACTGCTGCCAGGGTGAATGATGCCTCTGGGTCCCCCCTTCTCACCAGTAATTGTGCATGTTCCTTTAAAAGTAACTTGCAAATGCCTGCATCAGTGTTTTCCTTTGGAGGTACTGTCAAAAATACCTCTGATTTACTGACTTCTTCCATGTTTTTTTCTGGAAACAGAACTGAAAAAATGAAAGAGGAGAAGATGAAATCTGAAAAAACACTTCTAAATCTAGGAAAGCCTGTACCTTCAAAGTCTGCAGAGCCTGCTCCTAGTCACAGTCATCCAAGATGTGAAGGCTCATGCTTTCCTCTGGACTCAGCTAAAAAAGCTGAAAGTACAGAAGTGCTTGGTGATGGTAATGCTTCTTGTAGTCAGCCTTTGTCTTCAGTTGTCCTTCCAGTTGATGATGAGGATGCATCTTTCACTCAACCTATTACAGCAACAAAACAAGAAAAAAAGGCAAAAGATGAAGAAACTGTTGCTGAAAACAAACCCATGTGTCCTAGGAGGGAAGATGAGCTCAAGCCTGTAGAGTTTCAGAAAACAGCTGCTTCTGTTCCTGACACATGCAGTGATCCATCTTCAGCAGACTCCATGTACGCAGTAAATGAGACAGGAGGAATGCCAAGTGACAGCAATTCTGACACTGAAGAGCTAAGTCTCTACTGATGCCAGCCATGCATCAGAATATTTTTCTGTTGCTGAAGACAAACTGTGTCCCAGTTCAGGAACAGTATCTATATTTTTTTTCACTTTAAGGGCATGACCACAAGATGCAGAAAGAAAAGAAATACTGACTTCTTATCAGATATGTGTAATATATATATCTAAACAAGATAAGTACAGAACACACAAAAAGAACAAACCCAATATTCCCAACAAAACAACTGAACAATTTTCCCCCGTCTGCACAGACTAGTTAAGTCTCTGACTGGTCTCTGTGGTCGGGGAAGGTGGCAACCATCCCCCTGAATGGCGGGCAGCAGTGCAGAACTACTGTGCAGATAGACGATGGGAAGGAAAAACAAACAGTCTCACAAGGAAAAAAAAGGTCTTTGGATAGGGGGTGGAGAAAGGAAAGACCTTTGTATATGAAAGCTGTTCCTCTAAAGGAGCTGGCATGATCCAGACAGACGGGCCGAGCAGCTGTGGAGGCATGGAGAGAACAGAGCGAGCTGCCTTCTCCTAAGGTCAGTGGGAAAGGTTCCTGTGCTTTCCCCAAGCTGGAAACACCTCCTCGGCTGCCCGTGCATGCTCCTAGTCCTGGGTGCTGCTGGCTCAACTCGGCTCCATGCGGGACCACGGCAGGGGCAGCAGCGTCACCGTGACGATCCCACTGCCGAAACTGTGCCGGTGAGGGACAGCAGGTAGAGCCGACCCTCCTTCCCCCACTGAACAGAGTGGGACAGAGCAACCTCGAGCATCCTCAGTATGGAGGGTGAGGAGCTGTCACCAGCCTGGCCATGCAGCTCGGCAGAACCCCTCCCCAGCACAGGATGGACATGGCCTGGGGTGTGCACAAAGGGACAAGACCCACCAAGGAACAGGGACAGCCCCAAGCACTCCAGCTGTCCTGCCTCCTCCCACACGCCGGCCTGGGGTCATGGAAAAGTTCTCCCACAAAAGGGAAACTTGAAAAAGAGAAAACATATTCAAACTATAACAAAATACAAATGAGATCTGAAGAGAGAGTGAAATGGAAAATAAGTAAGTAAGTAAAAATTAAATAAATGCTCATTAACACATTAAAAGGCGGGGATACTAGTGATTTTACCTTTTGTTTACGCACTTTTTACATACTGCTGTTTTCCCTGATTCTTGCCAGTCAAGGTGTCTCGGTGTTGTAAACAACTTTTTATCAGCAAGTACAATGTAATAAAGTGATTTTTGTAGTATAATCACAAGCTCAAAAAACAACCCAAAATGTCATGTCTTGATCGAGACAAAGGTATGGCTGTAGATGCTGCATATTCAAGAATGCAGACCTTCTAAGAAGTGCTACTGGAGCACGTTGAATGGTGGAGAACTGAGGTGTCCCAGAAAGCAGTTTTGGTGAAGCTTCAGTGGCAGGAGACAGTATATTGCTGTTGGCCTACAGCAGCATTTGCACTTGAGTGGGTAGGAGTACAGCCAATAGCATTCACTTCACAGGCGGGGAAGGAAGAGAGCCACAGGGAAAATAAAGGCTGTTGAAGGCATTACTGAAAATTATTTTGCTGTCTTCCTTTGGCTGTGTCCTTTTCCTTTTCTGTGATGTATTTAATGTATATTGAAGGTACGACTTCTAGTGTAATGTCAATAATTTCTCTTGCTTTTTTGAAATTGAAGCACCATGTCAGTGTTCTTGTTATGTACTGCAGAAGGGTGTCAGCTACACTTTGAAATTCTGCAGAGTGTGTCACAGATGGAAGTTGTTCTCACTCTAATAAAAGCGAGGGAAACGGGACAATTTTAGAGCCAGATAAGGCACTTATGAAAGTTGTTGCCAAAAAGTTGTAGAAAATGTTTGTTTTTTGCTACAGTGAAAAAAATTCCTAATGAGCTAATCAGAAACTTTATGAAGTTTCTTAGAATTACTTCTTTTCAACCTGTCTTCTGTTTATTTCTATTCTTATTTCTTGAGAGGTTGTTAAAGCTTAAGGCAGATACTTGTCTTTTAGCAAAAAGACATCATCATAGAATCATAAAGCAACTAGACTATGACACATTGTTTTTGAAAGTAGGAATTGTGGGTGTGGGGGTTCATTACAGTCCTAAGACTTCTTTTCAAGCACTGTTGTCCGAGTGCCTTATACAGCATTAAGATTTTATAGGGGAGAGAAATGGTAAGCAGGATGCTTTATTTACAATAGGTAACAGTAAAATGGCAGTCCACCCAGATGTTAAATCAGTAGAACTGTCAATTTTCTGATATTTTCACAATTAGCTTCCTTGTTTATTTTGACTTAACCACTTGGTCATATTTCACTGTTGACTCCTTCCTAAAAGCCATAACGGGTGAGATTTTTTTTGTTATGTACATATTAAAAATGGATGTTGACTCTGTTACTAATGCTTTAAGACAGTTTTCAGTAAATAAAATTAGTACCCAAAGAGAGACCTAATATGTTTGTTTTTTACTCAGGATTTTGTGCTAACTGGTCAAATAACTAAGAACATGGTAAGACCAATTTCTGACTTTATTCCTTGGCCGATTAACTGTGTCTTAGCTAAAAAAGATTATTCTGTTTGTATCAGAAAACATGAATGTGGAAAGGTTTAAGGTCGCTTCTACCCCAGTTGAGGAACAGTTGTATAAGATTTGCACATGATTTGCCAGACAGTAAAGAATACTTAGAGTAAATTTTATTTTTCAAGCAGACTTAAAGTAGTCTTTACTACCACTATGCTCCAGTTCTGTCATTATTCTGTTTCACACATTAAAAATCCTAGAATGAAAACCTAGACCAGTCGATGGTAGCTTAGCATCACTACTTGACTACATCCAGGTTTTCTCCTGCCACATGTAGTTCAATGCTGCCTAAGAGATCTTGGACAAAGACTTTGTCAGTGTTGTGGTTTAGGAATGGTACTCCCTAGTTCAGTGCTCCCATTAAGACTCTCCAAACCATGTACTGCTCAGTCACTCCCCCTCCCTCTGCAATAGCACCCAAGGGCAGGGCAGGACAGCAACACCAAACAAGCATCCCAAATGACCCTCATTGCCCTTGATGTTATTATGCCATAAGCTGATACATGTACATCAACAACGCAATCCTGCTCCCTCTCCCCACTCTGAAAAAGAGCACCACAAGGAGCACCTACAGGGTTAGGTACCACTCCACAACATTGTGACCAGTGGCTCTGTACCTGGTACAACAAATGCATAGATCAAATTCATTTCCAACTCAACTCTGGTTGGCTATGTTGTTATCTCAACCCTTTGTGTTCCATGTTAGGCAACAAGGTTGCTGTGGTTTAGGAATGGTGTTTTCTGATTTGGTGTCCCCACTGAGACTCCAAATGCTATGCCACTTGCTAGCTCCCTCCTCTCTCTGTGGCTCAATGGAGAGGAAAATTGGAGGCACAAATGGTAAAGATCATGGGTTGCGATAAGAGCAATTTACTGGAAACAGCAATGAGATAAGAAAATGCACAATAACAGCAACAATACTAACAACAGAGGGTACAAGAAAGAGATGAACAATTCACATGGAAACCTGTGGACAATAGACAATACCTGACCACTCCCTCCACTAGGCTGCCTGACCTGGAAGAGAGCCCTCCTCCTGTCCTTGGAAAATTACATGAGGTGGTATAGAATAACCTCCATGTCTCAGCCATGACTCCTCCCGGCTACTACAAAAATGCACCCTGTTCTGGCCAGAACTGGGACAGTCAGTGATCCTGGATAAACAACTAGAGCTAATTCAAAGAAATGGGATTTAGAGTTGTCCTTGATGGATGCTTGCTTATTACCAATAGAGAATAACTTAGATCACTACCTTGGTCTGTGTGTTGAGGACTACTGTCAAAGCCTCACCTTTGTCATCTAAACATGGTGGGGGTGTATATATTTTCAGATTACAGGTAGATGAAAAGGTAGTGTTAAACTGAAGCATTTGTATGAAAATACTGCTGAAAGCTTTGCTCTTCCCAGAAAAAAAACCCCACCTCTCAAAAAAAAAAAAAAAAAAAAAAAAAACAAAAACACCAAGAAAATAATTAGTATATAGTAATTAGCAAATAGTAATTTGTATCACACAGACTTCTTGACAAGTGTATGTGTCCTGGATCTTTCTGACTCTTAAAGATTCAAGAGGTGATAAATGAAGCAATTCTATGTATGGTTGGAACTTTTTATTAATCAAACTTCCCTGTACTGCTATAAACCCTTCTATGTATTTAAAATGTTGTAAACTAAACTTGCAGACCACTTTAAAAGCTTTTATAATGGTTCACGAAGATACTACTTCATGATTTAACAGACACCTTGGAAAACAGGACAACTTACTTGATTGCAATTTCCAAAATAATTGCTAAACATCCTTCACAAAGGAGCTGAAAGTTTCTAGTACTGTCCTACTGAGAGGCTAATCTTACCAGCTGTCAGAACTGTGACATTTGTTCAGTATATATCTGATAGCTATCTTAACATATATGGCACTGCCTGAAAAAAAAAGTGCAACGACGACAATGTACAATTATTTAGTTTTACAATCTATTAAAAAAAATTTAGTTCACATTAGAACTGCTAAAATTTGTAAAGGTTAGCTTCCTAAACTAATCTTTGTATTAATAATATTGATTACTAACTAAAACTACTCTGAAATTTTACTTGGTAGCCCAGATCTAGTAACTTTCTAACTTAAAGGCTGCTGATCTGTGTGGTAGGAGTATTATGTACTGCTGCTTTGGTGTTTGGTTTTGTTTTCTTCAGGTAGCACACTTCAGTTTCTCTTCATAGTTTTTGCCCAGTTGCTTAAATGCCAGTAGAACATTATCATTTGGATCATCACAAAGTTCACTCAGACTTGTTCTGATTAAAAAAAAAAGGAAAAGCGTTACTCCATTTTAAGTTGTTTTTAAAATTAAATACACATTGTATTCTAAAAAGTACAAGTTTATCATACCCAATAGACTTAATGAGGAGTGAAAAATCCTTGAGCGCGTAGTAAGCATCTCCTTCATTTAACCTGAAGACAAAAAAATCAAATGGATATGCACTATTACTGTTTCGCCTTTAATAAACCTGGTTGTGTAGGTTGAGTAAGGATGCAGAAAGCACATGGCATGAACTCAAACACTGACATACTAGTTCATTAGGATCACTGTAGAACAAATATAAGCTTAATAATGCTTCAGAGGCTCGTATTTCTCTAATTATATTAAATATACAGGGCTCATGAGTAATATTAGAAAATATAATTTATTAATATTACCTTGTGAATATGGTTTCAAGTATTTGAATAACCTATCAAAAGCTAAACTGGAACACTATACTTCAGATGAATCCACTGGCTAAATTGAGCAGGAGACTAAACTTTCTACCAATGATGAAGTACAATACAATCAATATTGTGTCAAAGTACTAGAATTACAGAAGGGTTTGGGCTGGAAGGGACACTTAAAGATCATCTAGTCAATCACCTGGCTCAGGGCAGTCCCAAGCAAAAAGCCAGGCTGGGCAGATAATGGATTGAGGGCAGCCCTGCAGAGAAGGACTTGGGGGTGATGGTGGATAAAAAACTCAACATGATCCAGCAATGTGCAGCCCAGAAAGCCAACTGCATCCTGGACTGCATCGAAAGCAGCATGGCCAGCAGGTCGAGGGAGATTGTGCCCCTCTGCTCTTGTAAGACCACACCTGGAGTACTGCATCCAGCTCTGGGGTCCTCAACATAGGAAGGACATGGAACTGTTGAAGCAAGTCAAGAGGAGGCCATAAAATTGATAAGGGGACTAAAACTCCTTCCCTATGAAGACAGGCTGTGAGAGTTGGGGCTGTTCAGCCAGGAGAAAAGGTCGCATGGAGACATAGCAACGTTCCAGCATCAAGGGTGCCTACAAGTAAGCCAGAGAGAGACTTCACTAGGAACTGTAGTGATAGGAGAACTGGAATGGCTTCAGAGTGAAAAAGAATAGGTTTCAATTAGATGTTAGGAAGAAATTCTTTACTGTGAGGGTGGTGAGGCACTAGAACAGATTGTTCAGAGAAGTTGAACCAGCTCTGGAGGTGTTCAAGGCCAGGTTGGACAAAGGCTTTGAGCAACCTGGTCTAGTGGAAGGTGTGCCTGCTCATGGCAGGGAGTTTGGAACAGATGATCTTTAGGGCCCTTTCAAACCAGGCCATTCTAGGACTCACCTGCTATGGGCATGGGCATATTTTACTAGACCAGCTTGATAGAATCAAAGAATGTGATTCTATAATCAGTGTATTTCCATGTGTCTTGATAGTGTGGCATTAATGCCAAATTCTCCTACTGTAACCGTAACAGTGCATGGAATGTATATTCTAATTGTGCTGATTAGAATCTGCTTTGAAGAGCTTATGAAAAAGTAGGTAATATTCTGCGCTCCCAACAGCATCCCCAGGGTGAGACGATATTCTCTTACTCAAAAGTTACTGGCTATAAGCATGAAGGCAAAATGAAGATACTTGAGGAGTTGAGAGAGGGAGCTTGTGGTTGAACTTTTTTGAGCCAAGATTGGGAATAAAAAACCTATGTGAATGGCTTCATTAAGCAAGTTAGACATTTTACAGAGAGATGGATTTAATGAATTAGGTTACAGAAGGCCAATGAGAATCAAAGGCAAAATCAATAATTATAAAAATGACATTTAGCAAGTGCATGTCAAAGTTTGAAGAGGACAAGAAGACTGTAAATGGTAAGAGCAAAATAAAATCTCAAATTTAGCTTCTGAGAAGAAGAAGACTGATGCAGTTTATAAATTGCTTAATTAGGAGGTAAAAGAGTGTCAAAGATTATTTGTTAGGAGCTGTATCAAGTGTAAGAGCTTGACTGGCTTGTCAGAACTTTCAGGATTTTTTAATGTAATCAAGGATTTCTTCACAATGAAAAAGAACAGGGATGTCCCTGAAAAGAGGATGTCCAATACAGTAGTCCAGAAGAGTACCAGAGAGATATCAAAAGATTGGTTAAATATAGAAACAGATTAAAGGGTGAATTAATGATCAGTGTTAAAAGATACAGACGAGACAATGTGAAAGAAAAGACTAGAACTCCACTTTTGGAAAAACTGCAGTACAAGTGATCCATGCAAAAAGAAGAGAGCAAGACTGTATGTACCATGGACTTAAACATGAAAATATGATTCTATATGGCAGTGGTTGACCAGCTTGAGCAAAGACTTTTTTAGTGTACGGCTGTGCATTGTTTGTTTCCTTTGAAGAGAGATTGCTAGTATGATTGAATTATCAGAACGAGTTGCTTAAATGCTTAGAAAGAATTAGGAAAAGGGGAAGTTTTGAAGCAATACTGATACAAATACTGAACTACTGACAAATTTTGCCAGAGTTTGTGTTTTGGATGTGTTTTTGACACTGATCATTGATTCACCCTTTAATGTGTTTCTTTATTATTTGACCAAGTTTTTGGCATCTCTCTGCTACTATGTTACCATATTCTGGACTACTGCATTGGACTTCCTCATTTCAGGGACTTCTTTTTCACTGAAAAAAAGCTCAATTAAATAAAAAATGTTCTGAAGAACATATCAAAATGAACTATGTGGCTGAAGTCAAGGCTTCCTATTTATGGTCCTGTTTTGAATAGCCAGATAATATTTTACAGCCATTGCTATTGGACTTCAGTTTGTTTTATTCTTATGAAAACATTCAACTAATCTAATCACATTTAACAGCTATTTCGTTCCTAAATTCTGGATGGAGAAGGCTTTAAAATCAAAAAGATGAACTTATGTACCATATTGTAAACAATGCTGCTGCTTAACAGTATAATAAATGGTAGTACATACCAGTTATCAGTTGTCAGTGTAACCAAGGAACCATGCTTATAAAAATCCAGTGCATATGCATTGAGTGGCCTCCTCCTTCCCTGACTATCATACTTGTTCAAATAAAGCAGAGGGCAGTTTGTGACATTAATTCCAAGAGAACGTAAGATGGCCTAAAACAAAAAAAAATACTGAATAGATACTGTGGTTTTGTTTATATGCCTGTTTTGTCAAACCTACACCTTTAGACCCACAGCTGAAAAATTCCACACTTCTAACCCACTCCAAAAATCTGCACAAGTACATGTACACTGTAGACACAGGAGAGAGTTTGTTAGTAAAGTGACTCAAACTGCCAGTGCAGCTCTGGGATGTTCTGAGTAATTTAGAGTTTGACAAGGCAACTCAATCTCTCTTGAGTTTTAGATTAGGATTTTTCTATGTGCATAGGTCATCTGTTAAGACTCACTGATGCCTTGACTTCATTAATCACACTTAAACATGGAACATTGTAAGGATGAAGGTGAATTACATGTCCCCAGTTGCAGGAACTTAATTTTTACTGTTAGAGAATTATGAGTTAGGGTAATTCCCTAATACTGCAAAGTCCATGTAGAAGACCATCTGGAAAATGCAAGTTGACAGTAAACATGTTGATGTATAATAGAATTAATACATAGCATAATTGTGTGAGCATAACTCATATGCTATGTAACACAATCCTTGTTACTAAGCAAACATTCAATGCCATAATGCATCATTTTGCTAGGATTCTTGAGCCTGTATGTTTGATGTAAAAACAAAAAAATTAAAACTCCTGACATGACATAAACAAACTGGGGATATGGTAATTTTAGAGTATTTTACTTGTTTCAGAGTCAAAAGCAATGGAGACCTTGTAAGAAAGCACAATATTTTCAGATTTTTTTTCCTACATTCTTTCTTGCACTGTGACAATGTGGTAGTACTTGGTTCTGGATATTTATTTTTTGACACTTTTCAAATAATTTCTCCTAAAGAGTGACACTTGCAAATAGTGCTATCATATTAGACAGAGGAAAGAAGATTGTGGTAAAAATAGTATTTCATTGAACTCAAATAAAATTCTGCCCCCTATGAAAAAATTACTTACTTTATTAATGATCTCCCCATGAAATAGATCACTGTCAACCACTCCAGATAAACATGCAAAAGGTGAGATGGCAGATACGCTTTTGGTGTTGTCCATCAAATAAGATGCTAGTTCAGAGCCATGCCAATTCTGAGGTGTAAAATCTAAACAAGTTTCATATACAACGTAAGCTATTGAGAGACAAACTCCCTTTCAGCAATATATTTTAAAAGTGGTAAGTTTTCAGTGCAGTAGATAATGGTAGAAAATGGAGTTCTAAACTTAAATCCTTCTTGATAGATCTTTGTTTATTTTGTTCATAAGAACTTCTGTGCAGCTGATTATAGTGTATAAGAAAGAGCTTTCCAATGGTAAGAATAATTATGTCTCAATCCCCCTCCGGTGACTTAAACCTTTCTTCTTGACTCATCTGTAGCCAAAATTACTAACAGCTTGCAGTTGTGACAAAAACAAAGGCAATGTTACTATTAGAAGACTTAGTTTATCATCATCTTTTATTCTGTCTTACAATGAAGGACAGAATAAAAGATGTGCTATATCTGAAGCTATATTTGAAGTGGTTTCTTACTGCAAAAATAGTATTTTTGAAGACATGTTTTTTTAGAGGAACTAGGCAATGGAATAGTAGTATATTACATTGCTTTTATATCTCTTCCAGGAAGTAACTTGAGATTATGCAGTAGTTAAATATTGTTCACCCAATGACAACCTATATTGCTTGGTAATTTTATAGTCTTGCCTTCTCATATTCCTTTTCTTATCGAATGTCATTTATTGGCATAAGTAACTCAGTTGATTTAAAAACGGTGTCATGTTCTTTAATTGATACTTCAACCTTCAGGCTGTTCAGGTGTTGAAAATCTAATCTTTGGTGAGATTCTGAAAGATTCAAGTATCACAGAAATCTGACGATCTGCAAATGCACTTATGATCACATAAAAAATCTTTTATTCAATAATTTTACTTATAGCTTTTCTTTTATAAAAAATTCCCTTTGGTTTTTATTTCCCCTACAGAATAATGGAAGAATAGCAACTAAAATTTTTCTTTCTCTGTACAAAACTACTGCCACGTACAATATAATCTATAATGCTTGTAAAACAAAAGTGAATTAGAAAGTGTAGCTCTTTTATTGGTGTATCTCAAGTCATAATTCTTTTCTTTACAAAGTAAGAATTCACCTAAATTTCCTAATACAATAAATTTCACAAATTATAAACATGCATTAATTTTTCACTTCCTACCTGTCTTTGACAGTGGGAGTTTGTATTCTTGTTCCATGTCAGCCAGCTTGGCAGTTGTCAGAAGAAAATGAGCAAAATTTTCCTTTACTTTGGTGTTGTATTCATTTACAGCATCTGCAAAGTCTTTTGGCAGATCTTCTAGGAAGACCTTAAATAACATGCAGTTTATTGCTTAATGTAGGTAATTTGTCCAAAAGTGTCAGTTCTACATTGTTCTACACATAAAATATTAGTACATACATAACATACCGGTAGAAAGAAGGAAAGAGTACAGTTCCAAACTACCCAGCTTGTCAGACTGCCTGGACATTTAGAATTAACGGACCTTAGAGATGAACATGAATTTCAAGCAGAAAAAGGCATGGAAGATAAACAGTAAGTATAAAATTCCTTATGGACTACCTGGCAAACAGCTTTACTAAAGATGTTTCTATCTATCTATAAGTAGACTTCTGAAAGGCTACCTTTCCCAGATCTTGTTTTGTCTATCTTGATGTTCAACAGGTTCCCTGCCAACATGACAGACTGATGGCTGTCATTACCCACAACAGTCCTGTAATCCCTCCTACATGACTCACCACTTTTCAGAAAAAAATAATTTTTTTCTCTCATAATGCTTGCTGGAAACTGGGCACATACACAATTTAGAATAGAAGAAGTTTCCCCCTGTTTTTCCAGTCATAGTTATGTCCTCCATTTTAAGGCTTTGCATAGAAGAACCAACAGCAGCACATTACAAATGTTTCACTTTTCTGCCTGCACTCATGGTGGGTTAACTTTGTGCAGAACTAATGGTAATGCTCATCCTACTAAAACTGTCCCATTTTTTTTAAAACTACTAAGCCTATGGTGTCATGTACCACAGAGCATGGTGGTCTCCTTCTAGGTTATTGGTATGTGTCACAAAAAACCTTCAGCTCCCCAGATGGGGAAAAAATTTTATCACAGTGGGAAGGGGAAGGAGGCGCTCCAGGTGATGAAGCAGACATGACCTTGAAGATTGTAGAAGAGAACACAGTGGAGCAGAGATTTCCCTGCAGCCATCTTTGTGGAGAGGACCATGCCAGATGAGATATCCACACTGCAGTCTGTGAAGCATCCCACACCAGAGTTGCTGAATGTTTTCTGAAAGAACTAGAGCCCATGGAGAGCCCACACTGGAGCAGGTTTATCCTGAAGGAGTGCAGCCCACAGACAAGACTCACATTGGAACAGGAAAGAGTGGCATAGAGAGCTGTTCAGAACAGACCACAACTCATTTCTCATTTCCCATCAGCCATGCACTGCTTAGGGTGGGAGAGAAGTAAGGAATGGGAGAGAAGTCAGGAATGAAGGAGTAAAGTTGAGCCTGGGGATGGCAGAGGTGGAGGAAGGTGGTGCTGAAATGTTTATTTTTTGTTTCTCACTACCAAAAGCCATTTTAATTGGCAGCAAATTGATTTCATTTTCCACAAGTTGAGGCTGGTTTGCCCTTGATCATAAGTTGTAAGCAATCTCTCTGTTTCTTGCCTCAACCCATGAGATTCTCCATAATGTTTTTTCCCCCAACCTGCTGAGATGGAGAAGTAAGAGAGAATCTGGGTGGGCAGCACCAGGCTGCTGTACATCCATAATGACACTAGTCTATATGCCAAAGGGAACAAGTTCTTTGAAGTGGTACACAACACAAGTTACAGTGAAGACCAATGTTTTCTCTACCTTTGACTGGGAAAATTTGTATTTGTAATTCATTGAGCAGGCTGGAAGATACTTTCTCCCAAATAAGTTGGCTAGAATGAGAACTAGCTTTTCCAGGACATCTTCTGAGAAAACAGTTGAACCTAGGTCAAAACAGAAAGTACTTGGGTTAAATATGAAAGTGTAACAAAAAAAAAAATTAATATTTTTCTTGCTTACAATAAACAACTCCCATTCAGGAATTCCTTTGTCAGCTGCCACTGTTATGACAGAGGTTATGCAAAACTACACTGGATAAAGATCAACTCATTAGATACAAAATAAATATTAGTAGATGTGGTAGATAATTAAGGAACTAATAGTATATACAAATAATTTCTGTATTCCTGTATGTGCACATACTGTATCATATCTCAGTGCAAAGAATGGATTTGGCTAAGGTAATGAGACATTGGTAGTACCTACTTTTTTAATTTGTTGATATTCAGAGTAGTCTTCCATTTTATTTGCTATGCAGAATTCAAATCTTACTCTGGAGTCAGTATGATTAATTTTTATATGTATGGCATTAGTTTTTGCCTCATCTGAATGTTTCACAAACAGCAAATATAAATCCCTGATACCAGCATTGCCATATGTCTGCCTTGGCTTTCTCAGACAGAAATGTAAGCATGTGCAGAGCATGTAGAGGCAGAGGCCAAGGATCTGAAGATGAAGGCAAGGCAAGCAAAAGGTGGCAGCAGCAAGAAGGCACCCAGAATCATTGGAGTTACAGAGCCTGCCATAGATTGCATTTAAGATGCATGAAGTATTATTTACCTTTAATTGGCTGGCACAATTTGTGGAATAAACCTTTCACAAGAAAGCTCACTAAAACAAAATTTGAAGGTTCATAATAGTACAAATGTGTCACAAGTCCAGCAAATCCAATGGGGTTACATTCTTGATCCAAGTAGCCCTATTTAATTTGAAAGCAAAAAAAAAGATGTAAAAGATGAAATTAGATATGACAAAAATATAAAATTGTGATATTCAGAACAGTCTTTCAGACTAGTGCATAGGTATCTATTGAGACTGGAATTTACAGTGAAAGACAAAAATTTGTCCAAGTATAGGTTTTGACCTCCAAGTTTAGTATGATTTTGATCATGTTGCAAAGGAAATGTACATACAGTCATCAAAGTAAGACTTGATGCAACTTGTGTTAAAGAACAAAATATTAACCTAAGTGCTTGACAGGATAAAAGCACAGCAAGCAGTGACTTGTCAAATATTTTGCTGCAAGATGTTTGGATGCTAGAAGCTTATATAGTTTTAAAAAGCAACAGGACAAGCTCATGGAATAAAACTCCTTTAAAGGCTATAAATTCTGAGGCACCTCTCTAATCAGAGATCACTCTGCATTATGCCCTGTAAGAAAGTACAGAGTATCCAGAGCATCACCATTATACGGTTGTCTTTTTAATACGCCTCTTATTGCAGACAGGATACTAGGTATGTGGGCCAGGTTTTGTCCAGTTCTCACGCTAATAGTAACATTTTGGAAACATTACTAATCTCTCCTGCACACCAATCAGATTCTTCTCTTCAACAGAAGCATTCGGCTCCTCATCTCACACACAAAAAACACCCAGCAGAGGAGGCAGAAATGTTGGTTAGGACTCCTACTAGGAGCAGGACTGGGAAACCTGGGCGCAGATGGTTTGCTAATGTAATCATGTTACTGAGGCCTCTTACTGCCTGTAGTCCTAAACTGTAAGCCAAAATGGAGTCATGCATAAAAATTTTCCAAAATGGTATCCATCAAACTAAAACTATTACTATGAAGGATGTACAACTAATTTTCAGTCTTATCTAAGACCTACTTCGTATACTTTTGCTCGAGATATAATTTCCCCTCAGCACTTTGAAAATCATGTCATCCTTAGAATGTTTTAAAACCCTATCATTTCACATGCATGCATTTTCATATATAATATAAATGCACAACTCTAACTTTCCTAATTCATTTGTAATCTTATAGACCACACCATAGGACTTTGCCTATTAAATTTATTCCATAACATAAGTAGCTCAGAATTAACCTCAAACTTAAGGTGTTTGAATTTTATCTCTTTCTTTAAATTTGTAAAAGAAAGAAATAACTATTGGTATAAAATAAAAAATACATGGTTCTTTAAATGAAAGCATGCTAACACAAATAAGAATCTGCAGATTTAAGATGAACTAAGAGAACTAAGAGAACAATTTAAGACGTACCTCTTTGATAAGAAATTGCAAGGAAAAGATAAAATAAATTTTTAATATTTCAACATATCTTTCATTTCTGAATGACATCAGTGAATGCTTCAACACTGACAAAGCCTAGTCAAATAAAAAGGAAAAAGAAAGGTGAAAAAAAAAGCATCAAATAAATCAGAAATACAAAGGAATGCTGATATTGTAACAAACAAAAAACTGAATATCCAGGATTTATGCTTTTGTTTCATCAATTGGTTTTCAGGATAAAAAATGCTATGTAGGGGTTATGTAAATTGAATGCATAACTCTTGGAACTTCTCATGAAAAAAGTCTATCCTCTGTCTGTCAGATGTGTGCTCATTTTCAAAATTTATACTGAGGTTTGTAAAGTTATTTACATTAAATTCGTATAGAGATCTAAAAGGTTCCGACTAAACCGAGGAAGTTTTGAAATTGCTCCTTTCACTATAATACCTTTTTAGCATAATATTTAACACAGAAGTTTACCAATTTCTATTGTTGTCTTAAGAAGACTTATGTCTGAATTCATTCAGTGAGTTCTTGGAAATAAATGTCTACATGCTAAAGTGGATGTAAAAACCAGATGATTTGGAGATAAGAGTTCCTTAACACTTACAAGAGGAGATCTCTGACCAAATTGTAATCATCACAGGTTATTTACTTAAATCACTGTATTAAATGGCAAGAATAAGAATTCTTTGATTACAGATAGTTATTTGTGTATTTAAACAAGTGATTAATAAATGGAATTTCCTCATTGTTTCAACTCAGATAGCGTTTCATAGCACCCATCTTCCCTATGGAAATGTATGTTCACATCTTTTCTTCATATACAGCTAAAATTTTAACTATTGAAAGAGTTGCTGATTCTCCAGTTTAATGCAAATATTGCATAGAACAAGAGTCAATAAAGTGCCCTTCCTGCTAGTGACATTCTTTCTAATGATGAAATTTATTGCAAAGAACAAATGCGTGACAATGGACAGTAAAATACTGTGGAGAAGACTGCACAGGTACTAGAAGTATAGCAGAGTATACAATTTCATTTGGGGCAGGCTATTTACTTCTGAAGTGCATAACTTTCTGCTAGTGTTAAGGAACAATATAATTTAATTATATCGAAGTTAAGAAAAAATATTAAACCTTTGCTCTAGCATCTGCTTTGTCATCAGCCTTCGCAGCCAACAGCATGAGCCTCAATATCAAGGAAACAGTCAGAGGAAACTGGCCTTTCAACTGAGGCACGTTGGATTTAATCAGTCTTTCAACTTTAGGCAGTGGGATATCATAGAAGAACACATTTCCAATCATATCTTGTCCCCGTCTTCCAGCACGTCCTGACATCTAAGAATAAAATATTTATTAATTTTTTTATTAATACAATAACATTCATTTTTAAATAAAATATACTTTACTTGTATGTACCATCTATACAGTCTTAAGCATTTATGCAGAATTATTAAAATAATGTATGTAAAATATGTTGTACCTTAAATCTAGATGGTTTACAAATGTGGAGTGTTTCTTTACTTTTTAAATATGAACTTCCAAATTTGATAGTAGACCTAAACACTGGCCAGGATACTCATTCTCTCAAACATCATTTTAACATTTCTTTTTTTTCAAGATAAGTTTTAACTTTACTTGTATCTATATATCAGCTTTGTTTTCAAGTTACATTTAGTTCAGAATAACTTCTGAATAGATTTGGAGCAGAGGTAGTGTCAGAATGAATAAAGAGCAAAGAATATAAAAAAAGAGTCAGGAGAAGCTTCCTAAGGGTATATTCACTTGCTTGGGTCACCTTTTCATTGTCTGGGCCATTGTAGGGATTTTCCCCTTGTAACAGATGATGAGACAAAGCTGGAGTTATAACATTTATGTGCAGCAGAAGGGAGAGGCACATAGATATGCATAGATCCACCCACACAGACTCTCAGAGCTACCTGCTAGGTGATGCCATCAACTATATATGGCCTATACAGCCTCTCGACCCTGAGGCAGTTTTTAATTAAAATACAGGTTCAAAAAGTCACAGAAGAGCAGTAGTGAAAATATCAGAGTCTCTCAGCTCATCCAGTAAGTTGTGCCAGGAGTGGAGACATTCTGTTTTACTGCATTTGCAATCTCACCTACACACTGCTGTGTTGCATTGGGTGGAATGCCACTTCCAAGACAGAAGGAACTCAAATGTCCCTAGTAATCCAGTCAATAACCTTTTCTTTCATCATTACATCACCACTGTACATTCTTACAGCGTATTTTTCAAATCTTGTAGAACAAAACAGCTTTTGTCTTTCCAGCTTCCATTACTAAAAGTCAAATATAGGCCTTTACTTCTTCACTCGGCAATTGTAGTGTTTTAATTGCTGAAATAGATCTTTTGACTACACATGTTATTTGTGGGCTGGTGTGGTTTGCTCAGTGTTATTGTGTCTGGCTCAGGAGGCATAATGACGTGAAGGTTGACTCCAGAAATTTTATCAGAGGCTTTATTTATCTATAAGAATGCTAATTTCTGTGCAGAGAAAGCTTAAGGTTCTAAGCATCAGCAAAGGCTCTAATACCTACCTAGCAGACTCTGCATCCACAGCTTCCCAGGCAAACTGCCTGGAAGGCTCTGGACACAAGGCTCTGTCTGGCCAGGTGTCTGGCCAGGCAGAGGGTCTGCTCTGCAACATGTCTGCTCTCTAAGAAGTCAGAACATGTCTGACCTTCTTCTTGCGCAGTTACAGAAATATATATCAGACTATATTGTTTACATTAATTGTCCAATGACTTGAGGGCCAGGTTCTTCTTATCCAACCAAGGGGAATAAGGTCACAGCCAGTGAGTGCCTTACTTCTGCTCATGCTTCTGCTCATGCTCAGGAGAAATGTGGCCTGTAAGATATGCTGCAGGCTGGCAGTTCTGAAACATTAGCAAAATCACCTTAGCTAAACTATTATTATTACCAAAATGAACAGCTAAATCTCAGAAAAAATCCAGAAGCATATGCAAAAAAAAGATTTTTTTTTCTGAATTTGTGTGTAATGAGAGATACCTGTGTACTGTTCTTGTAATAAAAGTAGGTGTTCTATTTCCATACCTGTCTGTAATTTAAGGCATCTAAAAAGATAGAATCTTCAGCAAAGACAACAGATTTACATGGCATGTTGATTCCTAGAGCAAGAGACGAAGTAGCTGTGACTACCTACAAAATATCAAACATGAGCGTATCTATTAGAAATTGCAATATCCAATTAAAAAAAAACCAACACCTGCAATATCCAACTTAAACCAACAGGAATTTTATTATAATTTCTCATATAGATAAACTTTAATTTAGTGAATTTAACAAAGCTATGAATGTACAGAAATTTCACTCTTTGGTTAATTCATGTAGTTTTTACATTTGCATAATAAACTTTTGTATCCTGAAAGTTTATACCACATCTATTATGAAAATTGAAATAAATAAGAAATTGAAATAATACTGAAATTGAACACAAATTGAAATATTTCATGAAGACAGTTCAATATATAATAATCCCACAGAGTTCATTTAACTAAACCACATTTGATTTGCTGCTGCAGTAAAAGACAAAAAATGTTTCTATAAATATTAATTATATAAATTATATAAATACTGATTATACAAATATAATTAGCAACAAAAGGAGGACTAACAAGAATCTCCATCCCTTACCGAATGGGGAGGAAACATCGGGATGAGGAAAAGGCTGAGGCATTTAATGCCTTCTTTGGTTCAGTCTTTAATAATAAGACCATGTATAAAGATGTGTGACCTTGTCATAGAGTTGACCCTTTTGGTGGATGAGGGGAAAGGTTGTGGAGGTTGTCTACCTAGACTTTAGTAAAGCCTTTTACAGTGTCTTCCACAGCATTCTCCCAGATAAATTGGCTTTCCATGGCTTGGATGGGTGCAGTGTTTGCTGGGTAAAAAACTGGCTTGATGGCCAGGCTCAGAGACTGGGGGAGAATGGAGTTAAATCCACTTGGTGTCTGATCGCAAGTGATGTTTCCCAGCGCTCAGGGTTGGGGCCAGCCCTGTCTGATACCTTTATCAATGATCTGGATAAGGGGACTGAGTGCATCCTCGGTCAGTTTGCAGACAACCCCAAGTTGGACAGGAATGTTGGTTTGCTGGAAGGTAGGAAGGCTCTGCAGAGGGATCTGAACAGGCTGGATCCATGGGCCAAGGCCATTGCATGAGGTTCAACAAGGCCAAGTCCCAGGTCCTGCCCTTGGGTCAAACAACTCCATGCAGCGCTACAGGCTGGGGACAGAGTGGCTGGAAAGCTACTCAGTGGAAAAGGCACAGGGGGTGCTGGTCAACGGCTGACTGAATGTGAGCCACCAGTGTGCCCAGGTGGCCAAGAAGGCCAATGGCATCCTGGCCTGTATCAGAAATAGTGGGGCCAGCAGGACCAGGATCTGCAGTGATCACTCCCCTGTCCTCGGCACTGGTGCAGCTGTTTCTCAAACCCTGTGTCCAGTTCTAGGTCCCTCAGTAGGGGGAGTACTGGAGCTTGTCCAAAGAAGAGCAATGGAGCTGTTGAAGGATCTAGAGAGTAAGTCATATGAGGAGCAGCTGAGGAAGCTAGGTTTGTTTAACCTGGAGAAAATAAGACCGAAGTGAGACATTCTTGTTCTCTACAACTACCTGAAAGAAGGTTGTGGGCAAGTGAGAGTCAGTTTCTTCTCCCAAGAACAAGTGATAGGACAAGAGGAAATTGCCTCAGGCTGCACCAGGAAAGATTTAGATTGGGTATTAGAAAAAAATTCTTCCCAGAAGGTTTGCGAAGCATTGGGACAGGTTGCCCAAGGAAGTGGTTGTGACTATTCCTGGAGGTATTTAAAAGACATGTAGATGTCCTGCTTAAGTGCATGGTTTAGTGGGGAACTTGGAAGTATTAAGGTAACAATTGAACTGAGTTCTCTTAAAGGTATTTCCTAACCTAAATGATTCTATGATTCTATGATATTCTAATCTGAAAGATAGAAATTCTTAATTAGAAATAAAGTTCTACAGCTATCTATTCAATTAGTTTATTTTATTTTTTTGGAAACCTCATTTTTTTAAATTAGCATGACAAAGTCAATACAATATATTTTATCACTGGTGAAAAGTACACTATATTTTTAAATTAAATATCTGGAAAAACGAAGACTTAAAAAAAATAAATTCATATCAATTCACCAACCTTGATATATCCCAGCCTGAAAAGCATCTCCACTACTTGTCTTTCCCTGGCAGACATAGATCCATGATGATACCCAATTCCCCTCTGTGCCATCATTTTCTGCAGATAACCTTTTCTCTCAAATCTAAGACGATGAAAAATCTTCCTCAAAGTCTACAAATAAAAAGAAATGTTACGTATTAACCACAACAAATACTAAGCATAATCAAGTGTTGTTAATTTTAAAAAAAATGAATCTTCTCTAATAAGGTTATATGCACTACAGGGAAATATAGCTGTTTATGATCTTCAGAGAACCTGAAGACCAATGCATATAATTGGATGGATATAATCAGTAGCTTCATTATGACAACAAATCCAAGCTCTTTTGTACACTTTTATAGTACACTTTTATATACTATCAGGTTTTTTCACCTGTGAAAAACATGCCATTACAACAGTCTCAAATGTCATGCCATGAAGCTAAATGCAGTCAAACATGGCAACTTTGCATATTCCTGACTTTCCTGCTCAAAGCATGGCCTCATAACTGTATCAAAGAAATCACAGAAAAAATTACTAAATAGCTACATGAAACTGATGGTCTTTTGCTTATTTGTCATCCCTTGGAACCACCATCTCATCTCATCTCATCTCATCTCATCTCATCTCATCTCATCTCATCTCATCTCATCTCATCTCATCTCATCTCATCTCATCTCATCTCAATCTCATCACACAGTTAGAAACTTCCCTTTCTCAGTCTCAGAAATAGCACTGAATTAAGCTTTTTCAGTATTTTCTGAACTTCACTCCAGAGCTAAGTGTCATCTGTTCCAAAGTTTAAACTACTTCTTCACTGCCTTTACCCATGTGTTACTGTGGGAAGCAGTGTTCCTTCCATACTGGCTGACAGCAGTCCAAAAATGCCATTGGAATCACAAGTTCCCAGGATAAGGCATTATGAGTTTGGTACCAATACACAGAATTTTCCTCTCTTTCAAGACAAATCACAATAAGCAGAAAACATTATCAAGACACTTAATCAAATTAAGAATTAAGAGCTATATATAACACTTACTTTATCTAATAAAAAAACCCCTATCCATGAAGAGACAGCTGTATGAACCACTGCCATGTTTTATGGAATTTAGACCAGAGGGAATCTCCTAGATCAAGGCCCAGTCACCCACTACTGCTGGAAACATCATCATATAAATATACTTCATTAATTATTCCTTAATTATTTCTATGCAAATATACACATTATATATTCTATATTATACACATACGATTATATATATATTCTGATTGACATCTGCAGATTTTCAGTGGTTTTCTCACTTTTTCTTTCCTCGGGCAGCATAAGCACATTGAAAAGAAAGAAAATTTTGCTTTGTGAGGACTAGAACTTTTAGAGCATAAAAAAATTATTTAGTATTTTTACAAGCTATGAAGGGCTCAAAAATCTTTTAAGTACATAAATGTGCCATATACACTATGCTGACTCAGAAAAACAGTGGTCAAATCAACAAGTAATAAAATTGTATTGCTGGTAGTTCATGGAAATGAATTAACTCTTGTATACATCCCAGGACTCCTGTTTCAAGAACAAGTCAACATCTTTTTATTTGGCAGAATGAAAGTTGTCCATACATCTTAAAAATAAAGTTATCTAAGATTGGTATTTGAAATCACATTTAAATGGAAATACTCAGAATATTTTTTGAAGTCAATGAATACTGTTACAAAGCACAACTGCATCATTAAGTGCTTTTTACATATCTATGCATGAATTCATGCATTTTAGACATACAAAACTAAAACCATGTTAGAATTATCAGTGAATTACTTACATCTTCATCCACTGCTTTATGATCAGCGTAAGTACACCCAGAAGGAATAGTAGTTAGCGTTTTAAGTCTTATATTTAACTGGGTTTTTTTAGTTGAAAGAAGTACCATGTCTTCCATTTTACTAGGGCTCAACTTTTTGGCATCCCTGTATATAATGTACAATTAAAAATATTATTTTTTTTAATTAACATACATTTCTCAAATTCAAAATACTCTCTGGATATGGTAAGATGCAGACTCATTCCCTTTTAAACTGTAGGCTCAAACTTGTAGTTAGATCTGCTAATGTAAATCTACTGATAATGCTAACAGCTTCATTTTATCATGGCTCATATGAAAAACAGCAAGTAATTTGGGGTGAAGTAGAGAAGAGGAGCTGATATACAAAAACTAAGGAAGATAGAGACTATAAGTACCTCAATTAGCAAATTAGTAAGCTAACTAGATTTCACAAAAGAAGAATTAAACATAAAAGAGAAACATGATGGATTTACTGCCAATAATGACATGGAATGTAAGGATTTAGGACAGGATTTGAAGAAGAGAGGAAATGGAACACTATTTAGAGGCAGATTTTCAAGGTACTTCAGTGTCTGAATATGTGTCTAAATTCCTACTGGATTTTCAAATAGGATCACCCCGGACAGGTGAACTTGTGTTTCATAGATCCACTCACCACCCTGGCGAGGCTAAACTATGAAAATATTCTCCCACAGTGGCTGGCCCAGCAGCAGGGTCAAATGCTACACTGTTTTTAAGAAGTGCACAACTAAAGTTATTGTTTGGAAAAAGAGCTGTTCCTATAAGTCGGTATCTCAGTAGTTAATTATTCTAACTTGACCCATCTCATATACTCAGGTCTCTTTGATGCTTCTTGTTGTAGTGCCAGCACCTTACCCAGTGTCAGCAGCACTGGTATGACTGCTGCCTGACTATTCACTAGGTATTGCTGACTGATACCTGTCACTCAGCTGCTCCGACAGCGTGGGTTACTAGAGCACAAAGAACAGGACTACTATACTGCAAGCTAGATGGATGTGCTGCTGAAAGGTGCAGCCCCCACAAATAAGTTATCACAAAATTATGCTCTCTCATAACAGGTAAGCTTTTTATTAGCATACATTTATAATACTTACTGAGGGTATTTTGTTAGCATTTTGGTCACTTTTCTTAGTTCATTTGTTACATATTCTTTTTCACTCTCAGTATCTGGACCTTGTACACTTTTTTGTTTTTCCATCAAATTGGAGAATACAGTCATGGCTGCACATTCCACTGAATTGATGCTAAATCTTGAAGTAAACAATACATATAATAGAGTTTTTATTTATATGTAATGCTGTTACAATAGTATTCAGCAAGCCTTATTATCTGACAATAGTTAAAATCTAAACATTAGAAGCTTATCCCTATTCCATGTCCAACTCATAGTCCACATTCCCTTTCAGACTGCTATTATTGCAAAACTGAGTGGTTAAATTGTCTATAGGAAGTATGCTATACTTTGTATTTCTCTGACATACACTTGGACATACAGATGAAGCAAATGGTAGCTTAAGCCACTTAATTCTTCTCAGCTACCCAACTGAGAATCAGTGCCTGTCTTTCTTCATCTTCTACACAGCTATTCTTCCTCATAGCTTTTTCAGTATTAGACTGTTTGGGGTTTAACTGAGATGAAGACTTCTTTAGCTTCACTCTCAAAAAGAATTTTTTTAATTCCTCTTGCTGCAGGCACGTGATGTTAACTAAAACCATACAAGATGTTGGCAACACATACACTGAAGTTGCAACCAAACCTATTAGAATACTCACATTCAAATCTGTCAGTCAACAAGATCAGGAACAAAATTTTCACCTTCATGTCACGCATGTGAGAAGTGAAATGGCAGTGAGCATGCTAACCCTAGTGTCTAATGTTAGTGTCTAAGGACAGGCAAGGCTTCATACTGAGATGAGCAAACTTTCCATATTTACATGATTGTTCCGACACATTATTACAGCAAGAATATGCACTAGACAGCTGTTTATTTATAAGTAGCTTGTTTTTATTAAGTCCAGCATTGAAGTACATGCCTAATATTAGCAATATCACTAACAATAATAGTATTGTCAGTAGGATGAAAGTTGTGCATGTTTGATATTATGTAATTACATCTCATATATGCAAATCCAGTTGATTGATGCGTGTCACTGGATGTAAGATGAGATTTTTGAGGCTATGCAGTGGAACAAATGCATACATGTTACAAATGCATACATTAACAGAAACACATTTCACCCTGTTCCCTGGCAAATCTGCCCTTACATAAATCATTTCAACCTCTAAATAGACAGCATACACTTTCCACAAGTTTTACTGATTATACTGGAGCAAAACAGCCGAGAATCTGATTCTCATTTTAATGTGGGTACGTTTCTCCTAATTTTCTGAGACATCATGCATGAATTCTACCCTTTCTGCAAAGTAATTAAATAGTCCCAGTTTTATTTTTGCTGAACCTTTAGTGCCATAAAGATACATCGGTTGATAAAGTTTGTAGACCTTCACTTTTAAAGCAAAAGTAACAAATACCATGTAAATGGCATTTGCCAAGTCTTATCAATGCTTACCTCCATACTCATTTTTCTGAATATAGGCAATACACATACAATACACAAAATGTAAATACTTACATAAAAAATATGGCAGGCAACTTATCCATCTCATGTAATTTATCAACAAAGTTTGCAAAATGCTTCCACTTTTTCTGTTCTGAGCAATCCACAGGTTTTGGCTTAAGGTGCTCCAGGAGTTCATTCACCTGACCAAAGTAATATTTTTGTGGAGATTTTAATGGCAGATACTTCTGGCTGGAGGCTAACGAATATCAAGACTCCATCTTCCTTTTTCAAATTCTATCACTTCAAATTTTTCAAATCATTCATAACTGGAATAGCTACTTACAGTTTACAGAGTAAAAGATCTGCAAGTTATCAATTGATCTAAGCAAGAGCTCACAATAGAATTCATGGCTAAGATCACTATGCAAATAATAAAGTATCATTAATGCGGATTATGAAATATGTTCACATTTGTGTCATATTTTAAGAACTTTGGTTTTTTCCCATATATTTTTTTTCCTTGTTAATTAATCACATTTTCATATTCCTTTTTAGGATACAGGAATAGGTGGCCTCCAAACAACGACTTGGTCTTCAGATCATTGCTTGAATTTCTGTTTTTTACATGGGAACATATATAAGGTCTGTGGTTACACAGAATGTTTCATATAAGCATCAAAAAAAAAAAAGTAGACTAAAAAAGCAGAGCAAGGAAACAATATTCTCACTAATTGTAGGAGGTTTCAAAGAAATCATGAATGATATCTCACAGGAATATCAGAAGCCTGATTTGCAGAGATGCTTGTGAAAACATCACCTTGAAAATGCTTATGGAAATGTCACAAATAGTGTTTATCTTTCAAGTAAAGCAGCAGTTAAACCTACTAAATATGGACGAACTCCCATTATTACTACATTTAATTACTATTATATTAAAGCTGTACACAACCTTAAGAAAGTGCCTTGTAGCAACTGTTACCTTCTTTCTTTGGCCAAGCACAATCCATTTGCATAGTTCTTCCTTCAGTTCCTGTTCATATTTTCTTGCATCTGCCTTTTTTATTACTACTTTATTCTTGAAAGAGACAAACTCTTCAGGATCTAGCTCCTAGAACAATATTAATATTTAATGTTAATATAAAGAGCTGTTAATCTATTACTTTGTTAATCTAGTATTTTGTAATCTATTTAAATAAGTATGTTTTGCTCACAGCTTTGTATACACACCTGTGCCCTTGGCCACTCTTGCCAGACTTTTGCCATTGTGTCATAAAGCTGGATGCTCTCTCGTGGAGACAGAGAAAGATCTGATGGAATACCATAGTTCTCAATCTGCAAGGAGTTTAAACAAAAGAAAAATACAGAAACAATTTTGATGAAATCCATGTTGCCTAAATGTAACAGTTTCTAAACAAGGTTGACACCAGTATTATGCTTACATGACTGACAGTTAATGCAGCACATGGATGACAATGTTCAATGGTAAAATCACTGCCCTTCAGAGAACACACATACTTTTCCAAATCATTATATCTTTCTTCATACAAGACTGTGGAGAGACAAAAATGCTGTCACATTGCACTTGGTTGTTTGAAAAAGCAAGTATTTAATCCTGTAAGATTTGTTGTTATTTAAAAGAAAAACAAAACACAATACACTTAAGTTTACACACCATGATTAAAGTTTTCAAAGAAAACACACTGTTTATTTCTTAGTTACAAAATACTGATACGTACCTAGTCTAACACGATATGATTTCTTTTGTTCTTGTACTTTAGATTTCACTTTACATTTTCCTGTAAATTTCTTTTCAGAGTTTGTAAAGCTTCCTTCCACTGTATTTTCAGCATGTTGCCAATATCTTTTAACAGATTGTAACCACCTACAATGCAGAAATAAAATAAGAGTTGTAAAAAATATTTTAAGAAAATCGGTACAGCTACAATAGAAGAATCGCTACAATCTACTTAATTTCTCCTATAGAATTTCCATTCCCTTTTCACCAACTTCAGTGCAATTTTCTTCAGCTTATCGCATGGTGAAAATAAAAAAATATGAAATAGCACCATTATATATGTAGTGCAGATATCTTCTCTGACTGAAGACGAATAAATGTGCTTTGGCAATTCAAATTGATGTAAAACCCTCCTGAATTCCTCTGCACAGCTCAGTTGCAGGGTCTGAACAAATAAGTAGTGTGTGTTCTAATTACAAAATTAAGAATTACAGTATTGTTTTGTGTCAGTTGGGCAGTGAGGGTAGCATAATACATGTAACACTTTAATTCCAAATCGTTGTCTTTCCAATACTAATTGACATCTCTATCTAAAACAGTTCATATCTAACCTAAATACGCTCCCATTGGCAATAAAATTCCATACGTACTCAGTCAGGTATTCTGGGTTACTGACAGTAGCAGAGAGTGCCAAAAATGGACATCGAATTGTTACCAGAAGATGTTCCCAAACCTCTGCTCCAATTTCACCGCCAAGACAATGGACCTAGGTTTTAGGAAAAAAGTATTAAAAGAAAAGAGGAAATGTTCCTTATCAACACGTACCCATAAAAGCAGCTGTTTCGTGTTTTGCAAAAATCAAAAGTTTGGCAAGGTCAGAACTGAATAATCCCTATGTTGTAGCACAACACCATGGATCCAAATCAAATGTTCAGTAAATCCCTCTCCAGACTTAACTAAATAGCAAATGATTCTAAATTTCAATACTACACTGACTGTTTATACCCTACATACTGGCATCATTAGCAATTAATTCTATCTAGAAGAAAGAATATAGGAGGAATTTTAAATTTAACAAAATTAATAATTGACTTTTTCCCTGGAAAGTCTGACAAATACTGTATGATGTGAAATGTCTACGATCCCTATCTGGAATGTTCTATTTGTTCCATTGAGACTACAGTGGTAGCTTTTAGTTTTTCAGTTGACTGGCTCGAGAGAAATAAAGGAAGTTCCTGGTAGTTTTTATTGAATTATATATCCTCTTGAAGACTAAAGGAGTTTTAAATTCTTTCACTGGAGGACATAAACACTATCAGCAAACAGGAAATGCAAGTCTGAAATAATATTTCTGAAAGCTGTTTTTTACCAGTAATAATGTATGTAATGAAAAAATGAGTCACCATCATTTTTCCTCAAGGTTTTTCTTACATTTATTAAATTAATTGCCATTAATAGATGCATACCTCATCAAATATAACATATTGTATTCGTTGGGTCCATTTCTGGCAACGAGGAGACAGCATCAAGATTTCTAAGCATTGAGGCACTGTCACTAGTATCTAAGAAGAAATGTTTGCAAAGCATTATTTTCAAGCAAACTGTAGATTCTATACTAAAAAAGTGTTTAAAAATATATATGTGTGTGACTTCAAGGTAAGCAACACGTGATTCGTCAATGCTGTCTTCAAGAAAGGCAAGAAAGAAGACACAAGAAACTGCAGGCTGGTCACTCGCCTCCATCCCGGGAAGGTAATGGAGCAACTAATCTTGGAAAACATTTCCAAGCAAACCCAGCACAAGACAGTCATCAGGAGTATTCAGCATGAATTCATCAAGGGGAAGTCATGCTTCACCAACTCCTATGATGAAAAGACTGGCTTGTCAGATGTGGGGATGTGTGGGGATATGTGGGGATAGCAGTGGATATTGACTTCAGCATGGCTTTAAACAGCATCTCCTGCAAGATCCTCACAGGTAAGCTGTTGAAGTATGGGCCAGATGAGCAGTCAGTGAGTGGACTGAAAACTGCTTAGAAGGGTGGGCCTAGAGGGTGGTACAAAGTTTATCTGAGACCAATAACCAGTGGTGTACCCCAGGGATCAACAGTGGATCTGATCCTATTTAACATCTTCATTAATGATCTGGATGATGGGGGAAAGGGTACCGTCAGCAGGTCTGCTAATGCCACCAAACTGGGAGGAGTGGCTGATATGCCTGATGGTTGTGCTATTATCCAAATAAATCTATACAGGCTGGAGAAATCAGCTGAGAGGAACCTCATGGAGTTCACCAGGGAGCTGTACAAAGTTCTTTGACCAGGGAACAAAAAGTCAATGCCCTAGTGTATGCTGGGAGCTGTCCAGCTGGGAAGCAGCTCTTCAGAACAGGACCTGAGGCGGCCAGTAGACACCAAGTTAAACATGAGGCAGCAATGTGCCCTGGCGGCAAAGAAGGCTAATGATTTCCTGGGCTGCACTAGGAGGAGTTTTGCCACCAAATCAAGGGAGATAATCCTTCCCCTCTGCTCAGCACTGATGAGGCCACATCTGGAGTCCTGTGTTTAGTTCTGGGCTCCCCACTACAAGTGAGACCACCCTTGTGCCCTTTTATAATGAAGTGACTACATCAGTGGACAGGGGAAAAACTACTGATGTGTTCTAACTGCACTTCTGTAAGGTATATGCTGTATGCTGGTAACCAAAGGATTTTAATGGTTTTAATTTTAACCAGAGCAAATACCAGACCTGCATGACTACTAAGAATGAATAGGTGAGGTTGTATGTCATAGACTTAGATACCTAAGTGCAGGTATGCATAGATTTTCCTGAACTTTGTACTTAGTAATGGCTCAATTATTAGAATTAACATTTTCAGAAGCCAGATGGAATACAGAAGTCATTATTATTATGTGTTAAAGCATACATAAAAATATACCTGAGAATTCATGACATCATGGCAATAATCTCGTGTGAAGACTCCATACACTACCAATCCATCTGGAAGTTTCTTGGTGAATCGACTGTATATAGTTCCTACCACTTGGTTTACAAGGGCCTTAAATGAAGCAGATCATTAACAAAATTAGAGAGTGTATGTCTATAGATATGTGATATTCTGAGACACACAAAGGCATTCTGTTTTGGCACTGATATTAACGTACTAGACTATAATGTATAATAGTACACTGTAGGGTACTATTAAGCCTAGACTTTTGACAATGTTAACTTTAAAAACATATAGTACTTTATTTTCAATTATACTCAAATACTTTCAAAGAAATTTAGTGCTGTGTAAAGTGAGCTATATAATATTAATTCTGTATTTCAATTATTTTGAAAGCAGTTAAAAATAGATCACATTCTACTGTGTCTACAAGCACTTTAATGATCTCAGAGTCCTAGGGCTGCATATTTAAAATACATTTCTGCACTCAGATTGATGTTCAAATGAAAAGGTTATTTTGATACCTAACCTAAGTACAAACACAAAAAATTTTGATTTCACTTACAGAAAACAATCCACAGAGATTGTTCTTGAATAGCAGCACATGTAATTCACTGTCCAAATATCTTATCACTGAACATTAAAACAAGTTTTGGAAGAAGTCAGAACGCTGCATATCAGCAAATAAATAAGTTCTTAACTATTAGGTTGGAGTTCTCACTAAAAAATATCCCACTACTTAGAGTTTCATGAATTTTCTCTTGAAGAATCTAAGGGTGAACTCAATTAGAAAAACATGACTTCCTTAGTTTTCTAATATTACTTTCATCATTATATCATAATCTTACAATCATCATTACTTTTGCTACTCTCATAATCTACCTAACATACTACTTACAACACTTTTATATATATTAACATTTCTGACTTTAAATTAGCTGTACAAATATTAATAGACAAAAACTCTATGTGAGCTGAAATATTTTAAAGATATTTTTGTAAATACGCTCTAACACATGCAAATGTAAAACAGAATGTAAAATTTCCATTTCAAATAAAAAATTTTGTAACAAATTACCCCAAATAGTTTCAGAATCATACTGAGAAATATCACAGTCATACATACAGAGTATGTAGCAGGACGCAGCCTTACCTTTGTAGGAGCAACATATACAACTACTCCTTCATTGCTCATTTTCAGAACTTTTTCCATGCAATAGTATGATGCATATGTTTTTCCTGACGAAGTGGGAGCAACAATCACCGCGGACTCATTATTATCTACAGCATCAAGAAGTTCTCGCTAAGAAAAAAACAAATACCTGTGTCAAAATGTCTTGTCATTAAGTTCATACTGAGTGCTCTCTCTGTGAAAACACCTTTTACTTCTGCATTATCTCTTTACGCAGATTTTAGACTACAGAAAGTCGGAATTAACCTGCGTGTTTTATGATTGCGTTCTTTCCTCTTAAATTCTTAATGGAAAAAAAAATAGCAACTACAAATTATAACTTGTCTATGTCAATTATTTGGTCTGACAGACAAAAATGGAGATAATTTCCATTAACTTTATGCAAAACGTTTGTGTCTCATTACCTGCCATGTGTCTGGTATGAAATGTTGCACTCGGGGATCTGGATCATTTCTCTCTTCTCTGAGCAAGTAATAATCCATGTATTGTAGCTGAAAGCGAGATGAACCCACTTCGACAGCATATTTACTTGCTTTCTGATTACTACTTTCTCTTGTCTATAAAGTCAAAAGAAAACTCAAGTTGATTTGAAAGCTAGAAGGAGATTAAGAAAATGACACATCTTTTTCTCCGTTGAACTCTGCAAGCTTTGAGAAACATATGAAAGTGCAAGCAATTTTTTAATAATTTCTCACAAAAATCTACACCATACAGTCTTAAGTCAGGGTTACACTTGCTACTCTTCAGAGGAGAGTAGGTTCTAGAACTATTATGTCTTCCATAGCCAGTGTTGTTGGAGTGTTGCTTCTACTATCAGAAGAGCTAAAAAAACTGTCTAGCAGGCAAAAGCTCAGTGTCTGCAAGCTATTGTCTGCCAGAGCCTTCTCAACATATATTTACGTCTCTATTCTTCATTCTGCCCTGATCCCTTGTGCAATGAATTGCAATGAATTACAATGAATTGCAAAAAGAAATTCAATATACAGACTAAGTAGGATTCAAAATTTTGTAAAGCATTGTGTTTTTAAACAATGGCTGTACACTCTAAGACATGCCAAATCTAATGTTCATGGATACATCTGGTTACAACATCTGACCCCGAAAGCTGTACAGAAAAGTATTATGTGCATAACATACATTAGAAGCTCAGAAAATGACATAACAATTTAGGTTGTCGAGGTTTGGACTTAATGATCTTGGAAGTCTTTTCCAACCTTAAGGATTCTATGATTCTGTGGATATCTGGATGTCAACTCAACTCACTGATAGAAACAGTTGCATTTAAGATGGGTCACTCAGGGCTTCATTCAGCCAAGTTTTTACTGTCTCCAAGGATGGAGGTTTCACAACTTCTTTAATTTCTTAAAAGAAAGATTTTCAGTTATTCCTGAAGATTTCAGTTATTCCTAAAGTTTCTCCAAATTTGCAACAGTAATAATCATAAACAAGCAGCTGCAAAAGCAAAAGTAAGTCCAAATTGCACCAATATAGAACCTTCAGAGCAAGACGTTAAACTTGCCAACATATCTCTTCTATCATCACAAACCTTTATAACAAACTTTTGGAGATCCTAGGATCTTCAGTTCTACTTCCTAAAATGTAATATACCATATTTGGAACACCAAACACCTTTACAATATGTAGCCAAAACAAGTAATCATCATATACTAGTTGAATTTGCATAGAAAAAGAGACAAGTGATTTCCACTCTTAAAGGGAAGAAAACTTCTTACAAAACATTCACTTCATCCCTCACCTCTTGGTCCTAAACCTCAAGGCAGGATGATAAACAGTTTCCAAACATAAGCTTCCAAAAATTCCTAACTGTACTGTGCCTGAAAAATGAGACATTGAAGTGACTGATACTGGTCTTACAGTTCACTCTAACCTTCCTTCCTTTTGCTATTGACTTCATATTCTGCAAGGCTGAGTCACAAACTCTCTCTTCTGCCTGAGAGCCACTCTAGCATCCCCTCTCCCAAACATGCCATTTACACATAAAGGGATCAAACTGCTCTTAACATCAAATCAGCCGGGGGGCAGCCAGGTTGCTGACATGCAGAAAAGCATAAAGTCAGTCCTTGGAGCAATTACATCAGGCCAAAGTCAGTGTAGCTACTGGTGGTCTCAGCTGTGCTGATAAGGACAAGCAATTCAATATCATAAATTGTTTCTTTCAGAAGTGAGCAGGAATAAAATAACAAGAAAAATAGTTTTCACCCACCTCCACAGTCTCAAAAGATTTCCTTTTCTAAAGTAGCACATTTGGACGTATTAGATAGCAGCTGCTCATTGATTAGCTTTTAACAGTTATTTTTAACATGCAGAGCTCAGCTGATATGATGGATTGAACTTTAGGTACCTCTCAGACATGTCTAAGGCCTCAGAGAGACATAACTAGAGCAAATTAATCTTGATGTCTGTTTCAAAGGGTATCTTTGCAGCCATATAAAGTTCTGTTTACTAAAAGGGAAGTGAGTTTATTTTGCCAGCTAGCCCTCGCATCAAGCAAAGAAATGCATACATGAACCTAAAGAAGCATTATGGCCCAATGCAAAATAAAATAAGCTCAGTATTGATGTCCTACACACTATTCAATGCTTAAGAAATCACTGTTGATATTCAGCTACAGATCCAGTTACAGTAGGATTATTACAGTCTATAAAGTTACCTGGCCAGATAGAGAGCATGCCAAATTCTCAAATCCAAGGAGTTTTAGATATTTGGTCAGATTTTGTAGATGTGGTTCCTCTAAGAGATCTTGATATTTTTCAAGGAGGATATGAATTCTCCTCATGACTTGAACAGCTTTGCTTAAATCTTTAGACTTGTTCCCTTCAAAAAAAAAAAAGCAGCCTACCATTATCTGAGAGCTGATCATATCGCTGAGAGTCTTCTGATATTAGGCATTTTTTAGAACATTTCTAGCTCTCCAATCACATTTAGAACAATTAAAAAATAATTTTATTTAAAGACAAATAGACAAAGACAACTCACACTTTTTTCACTTCTACAACAACTGCCACTGAAAACCAAGGTCCCAAATAATTCCACTGCACACTGCACACAAATAATTCTTCTGCACACTCAGCTATAAAAAGAAGTCATACTTCTGACATGTATGCTCCCTCATTTCACTTTCCTGACACACAAATTTGTTACTCAATCTTATTAGGACCATATTTCACTCCAGTGTTTACAACTCTCCTCAATGCATTTAGAGCATTGTGTGCTTGGACTCTCCTGACTGAGGGCATGGATTGAATAAGTTAATTCTGGTGAAACAGGAGGCCACTAACCATGGTTTCACAGACTTCTTGTGCAAATCATCATCACTGAAACTGCAGACTAACCACCCCAGTTAATTAAACAATCCACTGCAATATAGATACATCTTACTGTGCATGCTACATAATTATTAAAGATATATAAATAAAATACATTACTTATATGTGAAAATGTTTACAAACAATACAGGAAAACAGCTACAATCTAATTTCATTGGCTACTTTAAGCTGACTCAAAGGATCTTGAAATTACCAAAGGGGACCATAGCCTGTTATAACTTGAAAACACTTTTCATGCTTCTGAAACAGGGCTGTATTTATACACCTTTTTTTACAACTGAGAATGTCCAAAGTCACTCACTGTCTTGGTTAAAGGGAGTGGAAGTTGAATACTGTACATGAATTTGGGTATCATACCTTGCTCTCTGCAGTGTTTCTTCCACACTTGTAAACAGGCAGACAATGCTGTCATTTCTACGTCGAACTTCACAGATTTACTTTTAAGGGTCTTGAGAAACTTCTCCAATTTATTTATTCCAACAGTCTGATTTTCTTTTATTTTCTTTACAGTTGTCATAGATAAGGCTTTCCACTGTTCCTGTTCTTTCTTTTCTTCCTTAGTTTTTAGTCGCCTGCTGTTTTCCTCCACAATTACTTCTGCTTTACTTTTCTAATCAGTAAAATGAAGGTATTTCAAAATAACCATCATTCTGTCCAAGCATCATCTAAGAAAAGCTAATCACTCAATCACAGAAGATGTTTTATAGTTTTCAACTAATCTGTATGATGCATTGTGTTTGGGGAATTTTTTTAAATAGTACTTCATTTTGAAGGAAACATATGTTGCTCAAAAGAGAGTTCCTAAACTTCATTTTAAGTCAGTATAAAGTTTCACAAGTAGTATAAAAAGCACAAATGTGGAAAAATATAACAGCAGATGTCTAAAAGTTAAATTTCAAGATTTTATTTTATACATGGGTAATAGTAATTCCAATCATTTTAAGATGTTTTTCAATAAAATAAATAAAAATAAGAGTTTAAAGCTACTCGAAGTTAAAGTTATTTTATATACAGAGTTTTTGTGGTAATTCAACAGTCCATAATCTGTAATTCATATCATAGATTATCAGGAAATATTAATCAAGTTACTATTGTTCAGTATTGTTCGTAAGTATGCAAGTACATGCTACATATCCTGGGATGTCTGACAATGTTCATATAGTCAGAATTATTTGCAATACCTACAGGATCCTTCACAAAGAATGCTTCCAAATAGTGCAGGGAAATAAGTAACTGAACAATTTGGGTTTGTCCCAGTTTTTCTCCACAGTTTCTTAATGTAAAATTAAATTAACGAAATCCAGTTTCCCTCATTCCACAGTGTAACACTGGACATTAGCCAAAATTCCTCAATCTAATTTACTAATTTTTTTTTCACTTTTGCCTATTAAAATATAATCACTAATCAGTATTCTTAACATACATTTGCCAATTAGCTAGTTAGATTTGAAGTACAAAACCAATTTAAATATCTTCAACTGGGAACTACTAATGCATTCAGAATACAAAAACTTCAGCTGTGGGACTAATATAGTAGAAATCTTTTCCTGGATAGTAGAAAATATATTTGTAAAAAGCAATTGAATATACTCACATGCTTTTTATGTGCCTTTTTGACAGTAGCATTAGCATTCTCTGACACATCTCCTTGCCATACAATAAGTTTTGATGTGGTGTCTTCCAGAGTGCTTCCATAGAACTGACGAAAAGTCTGTAACTTTTGTATTTCTCTTCTTTCTTTTGGATCTTTGGATTTTGCTGCAAAAAAATATAATTGATTAAAAAAAAAAGCTCTGATAGAATTCCAGAGTAATCTGTTAGCAAAAAAAGATAACTGGGTAATGGATAAACTTCCTAAAAACTCCTCATTTACCTAAAGGACAAAATCACTTTTTGAAAGAGGATGGCTGCTAAGACTCACTGAAATCCAGCAGTACTTTGAAATATCTGAGAGACAAGCAACAGACCCAAATTGAAACTACTTTAGACACACATTAAAAATATTAAAAAACTTAAAAGGCAGGGTGCCTGGAAAGAAATTATTATTGTCTGAGAAAAATGCCTAG
>WEIV01016618.1:3113-67805 GCA_013390005.1 Calyptomena viridis | reverse complement strand
CTGATCTTCTCCCCCATTCCAATGCAGTTGGTGGAAGAAATGAGTTGCTGTGTAGTGCTTAGTTGTCCGCCAGGGCTTAAACACAACAATTTCTTTTACTTCTTATATTAATTCTGTTCTCAAAAGACAAGATTGGCTATGCATGCACTGTGCAACCACCTGAGTATATTTTGCACACATATGAATGTGCTTACTAACCACTATTCAATCTAACCATTGTTTAAACATTATATTTCACATGTACATACAGTTTGCTTATATAAATCTGTGAAGCATTTCACAAGCACAAGGGAATATATGATGAACATCTGGCCAAAAGTGCTCATTCTGTTATATTCAGACCTATTTAAGATATTACAAAATTCATACACATAATGCACAGGCACATCAGTTTAAATACAATTTGGCTACTACAGTGGCTTCAGTCTGACAAGTATTTGTACAGCTGCAAATATTTTCTGAAACGATAAGTACTTCTGCAAAACCACGATAACCTTTACAATACTGTTCTAGCCAATACAGACCCATGGGCTTTATGTTAGTTATCCTCACCATCAGCATTGCACTGTACTCGCTCATACTCCTCAGTCAAAGGTCTTGTAGAATGCCAGTGACAAAGTTCATCAAATTCCTTGTATTTTATAAGTGAAGTAATTGCAGGGTCATTGCTGAAATACACAAATATTAAACAAAGCAGAAATTGAGTGTTTTCTAGCATGTCTAATGAAACAATTGAAAATTGGGTATTTATCAAAACACAATTCTACTATGGCAGAAAACCACCAAAGGGTTTAATATTACAAATATAATGTGCCATGACAGCCTCAGTTTTTCAGACAGAACTACTAATAAACAAAATAAACACCCATTTTTTCATTTATTTTCATACAGATTAATCACAGAATGCAATGTAACTACATAGTTCATACACTGGCTATAAAATACTCATTGTGTAACACAAAACTGACTTCCACAAGTAGCAAAGCAAATGTAAAGGATAACTTCTTCCTAGTTTTTTTCCCAGTATTTTTATTTAATGTTTCTCTTTTCCCAAAATCAATCTGAGCTTTGCAAATTAGGATAAGGCCTTTCAACTACAAATTTTACATTTAGAAAAACACTTCCAGAATGTAGACTAAGAATCCAAGACAAACAGAAAACAGTATGAGAAAATGTGTATGTATTTATTAACCATTCTTGTTCTGAACTTTCCATTAATATTTATACCAACAAATGTAAATGTATATGTGAAATTTTACCCAGACATAACAAAAAACTTTTCTACATTTGTAAAAATTTAGCATAATATGAATGCAAATTGCAGGCAAGTAGAAAACCATATAATGAATTATATAAACCATATAATGTTATTTCATTAGGAAAAAAACGTACAGGTACCTTTTTAAAACAGGTAGGTCTTTCAAAACATCTCCTGCATAATCTTGAACAACATCAGATTTCACCGAGATTAGTCCAATATTAGGGATTTTTTCTTCATAGACTTTACAGTGTAAAAAAAAATTAATATTGTCTAATTAAAAGTATATATAATTGCATATAATGCTTAAAAATTCTGCCAAGTTACATTATAAATTAATCCAGTAAATCAAAATTTACTAAAAGTAATCAGCAATTCACTAGTTCCATTTTTACTTTTTCTTCTCAAGCACGAAAAGATGAAGCAGACATTAATATTGCTTTCAAGCGGTTATTCTCATGACCCATTTTTAGACACCTATGCTAGTTTTTTGAATGCTACAACTCATGACATCTCACATGCACTTGTGTTTCTGCACTGGTTCCATAAAGATCACAGTCTCCTAAACATGCACTTTCAACTGCACTTACATTAGATGACTAAAGACTATAAGTAACATTGTGCATCCTTCTTACGGTTCAAGTCTAGCCACAATTTCAGTCTTCAGGGTGGCCAAAGGAGATACAGAAATAGGCAACGCAATTGGCAAAAGATGCCCTAATATCCCACAGAAATCAAAGAAACTGTCTTTTTTTGCCCCCTAGAACCCACTTTGCTCACTTGACATCTTTGAAACCAGATGAAGAACACCCAAAAAATTAACTAGAATTCCAGCCTTTACTGACTTTCTTACCGTCTCTTATAAAGATTTATACAATTTCATAAATTTAAAACAAACATTTGAATGTTGTAGCAAAGCTGGTTCTCAAGAAATGTCAGATATCAGGCAAAAAAATCTACCTAACTCTTTTAGATATTCAGAACAGGTCTTGTAAGTGAGGAAGGAAAACAGTATCAGTAACAGTATATGCATTTTCCAATTATGGGCTACAGGACGGTAGTGTAATTTAAGACACTTCTGGGCAATTCATATTTCTAAAACCTTCAAGAATTGCAGTGTGAGCTACAGTGATGGTTGGACTCTCTACTATTTAGGCAATAATTCTATATTTCATTTAATTTGCTGCTCACATGCCCAATATCTGCATAACTCTGTGCCAACATGTATAAATATGTTCCTCAAAGACAGTCTTCCTGCAGCATAATAATTACTTTAAATATGAGTATTTATTACAGTTTTTACTATTACTTGTATTACACTGCTCGTAATGTTTTTTACAATATATACGAACTATTTGGGTTAGTAGTCATGGAATTAAACCCAATTCTCCATGAAGTTAATAATAATATTTGTGCTGTCCACAGTGGAGTCAGAATTTCACCCATAAGGCCAGGTCAGCCTTCTTCTAGCACCAGCTGCAAGTTTTGCTAGTGGGTTTAAAGGATGGAGAGGAAGATCCGTGAAGCATGGATTAGACTTGTGATCAGAATAAAATCAAATCACTACTCCTAGAACTTTCAGGGACAGCAATGAGGATCATTTTTTTAGTACTCTAATTTGTGGAATTCCCAGTACCTCTAAATAATGTCTGCTCCTGTTCAAGAAATCTTCGGGGTGTTTTCCGTATTGGGAAAGCGTCTCCAAAACTGTATTTCATAGACAATTTCTTTACAGTATCCCATAAAAATCGGTAGTCATTCTCCATTTCTTTCCCCAAATGCTTTTGGGACTCTAATCGTGCACAGGAAAGAAAAGAAAACAAAAAAAAAAAAAGAAAGAGAAANAAAGAAAAGGAGATGCTTTAAAACTGAGTTTACTCAACTGAACCTACCTATTCACCTATGCAGCAACAGGCACAAAAAAGTTCATTTATACAAGGACTTTGGTCACTAGAAAAAATTAGAGCAGAATGTTGTACATTTAGTTTTTAAAAGCCCAGGGTGTAAATAACTAAATGGACTGAGAATAGCCATTTTGTGAAAAACCACCATATTTAGACTGTCTGTGGAAGTCTGCAAGCTCTAGAGCTAAAGAAGAGTTTCTCTCACCTTTGCCTCCTGCCAGGTAGAATTTTGAATTGATAATTTTTTTAGTGGCCAATAATTGGTGTCATTATGAGAATAAATGTTTCATATTCCCATGGGCAATTATTCTAAGAGAATATCTGCTACAAATCTTTTTCCATTCTTTCTTTTTCTCTCAGCTTTGATCTTTTTTTTTTAATCTTAACACATCAGATAGTGTTCATAAAACTCCAGCTCCCAAATTCATGTATTTTTAAGACAATATGTGATTTTGTCTGAATCAATCTCATCTGAAATTAAAAATATTATTCAATGTCACAGCGACAGTAGGGACTGAATCTAAAATATCTTATTGTTGCACTAAGACAAAATGAAACTAATAAAAAACTGTGTAAAAACCAAACAGAATTAAGAATACTCATTAACAGTGACCCAGAACTCTTGCTGCTTATGTTAATTCTTGCTACCTATATTATATCACTCTTCCTATGTATTAGTACAGGTGGCACACCAAAGATATGACATAATAAAGTATTCTGAAAGAGTAATGGTATAAGACCCCTGCCCATGTGGTTTTCTAAACTCGGTTACAGAAAAAATGTTTCCTTATTATTCCATAAAATGTATTCATTTTTATACGGGTCATTAGAAAACTGTGCTCATTTCTGCCCGTACAAGCAGTTTCATTCTCATTTTGCAGATTAATAAAGTAAAAAATGTAAAATACCTTCAGTGTATTCGACCTCATAGTAATGCGCAAGATTTATGAGGAGCGAATCATCTTTTAAATCAGGCAGGTAAGTTAAATCCAATTTCCAATCATTTGTATCACACAGCTGTACCAGAGCAAAATGGGTACACAACTGTTGCTGTTAAAATAAAGTGAACAATTAATTCTTATGGACCACCTTTAGAAGTGAAGCTATCAAAGAATCTCCACAGGAAGGTTAACTACCACAGATTTATTGACAAGAAAAACAACACACTGCTACTTGACTTCTCTGTGATCAGAAAACTGCCTTCATGGTTCTCCTTCATTGCAATAACCAACTTCAAGTTGTAAAAGGGCCTGACATCAAACTTTCCATACTGAATGAGAGTAAAAAGTTCATCTAGTCAAGTACCCTAATAGTAACACTCAGTAACTGGAGAAGTCCAAGAAGAGATCAAGTATTGAAATCCTGCCCCAAACATGCTCCTAGCCACACTCACTTGTGGCTCCCAAGATTCCTGAACCAGGTAAGGTTTCACAGAATGGATAAGGTTGGAATGGACCACAGTGGGTCATCTGGCCCAACCTCCCTGCTCAAGCAGGGTCATCCTAGACCACATTGCACAGATGGTTCTTTAATATCTCCAGTGAAGAAGACTCCACACCTCTCTTGGCAATCTGTTCCAGTGCTCTGTCACCCACACCATAAATTTCCTCCTCATATTCAGATGGAACTTCCCGTGCATCAGTTTTTGCCTGTTGCCCTTTGTCCTATGGCTTGACACCACCAAGAAGAGCCTGGTTCCATCCTCTTGACATCATCCCTTCAGATACTTAAAGACTTTAATAAGGTTTCCTCTTAGTCGTCTCTTCTCAAGGTTCAGCGGGCCCAGCTCTCTCAGCTTGTCCTCACAAGAGAGATGTGCCAGCCTCCTTACCGTCTTTGTCATCCTCTGTTGGACCTGCTTCAGGTGCTCCATGTCTCTCTTGTACTCAGGAGTCCAGAACTGGACACAGCACTCCAGATGTGACCTCACCAGGGCTGACTAAAGGAGCAGGACAACCTCCCGCAACCTGCTGGAAATGCTCTTCCTAATACACCCCAGGATACCACTGGCCTTCTTGGCCAAAAGGACACACTGCTGGCTCATGGACAGCTTGTTGTCCACCAGGACCCCAGGTCCTTCTCCACAGAACTACTTTCCAGCAGGTCAGCCCCCAAACTGTACTGGTGCATGGCGTTATTCCTCCCCAGATGCAGGACCCTGCCTTTGCCTTTTTTCAATTTCAGACAGTTCTTCTCTGCCCATCTTTAAATTGTTGAAGTCCCTTTGAATGGCTGCACAGCACTCTGGGCTATCAGCCACCCTTCCCAGCTTTACGTCATCAGTGAACTTGCTGATGAGTCATCTGCCCCTTCATGGAAGTCACTGAAGAATAAGTTAAACAATACTGGGCTCAGTATTGAACCTTGGGGGACACAAATAGTGACAGGCCTCCAGCTAGACCCTGTGCCACTGACCACTGTGTCACCACAACCCTCTGGCCACAACCACCATTTGGCCAGCTCTCAATCAATCTCACTATCCATCCTCAGCTCAGACTTTCCAATCTTGCCTATGAGGATGTCATGGGAGACAGTGTCAAAGCCTTGCTGAAGTCCAGGTAAGCAACGTTCACTTCTCTCCCTTCATCTCTCCAGCCAGTTGTTTCATCATAGAAGGCAATCAGGTTGATTGAGCATGATTTGGTGAATCCATGCCAACTAGTTCTGATCCTGCTCTTGTCTTCCACATGCATAATGATGACCTCCAGGATGAGTTGTTCCATCACCCTTACAGAGACTGAGATGAGGTTGACTGGCCTGTAGTTCCCTGGGTACTCCTTCTTGCCCTTTTTGAAGACTGGGGTGACATTTGCTCTCCTTCAGTCCCTCCAGACATTTGTTTTTCTCCATTTGCTGTGACCTTTCAAAGACTATTGAGAGTGGCCTAGCAATGATGTCTGCCCATTCCCTCAGCACATGGTCCATGGCCCATGGACGTAAGGATGTCAAGTTTGACTAAATGGTCTCCAACTCAAACCTCCTGAACCAAGGAAAAATCTTCATTCCTCCAGATCTTTTCCCTGGTCAGCTGGGTCAGGTATTTCTGAGGGCAGGCCTTAACAGTGAAGACTGAAGCGAAGAACGCATTCAGTATCTCAGCCCCAGAAACAAAGAAAGGGTTTGCTTCCAGCGTGGACATTATGTTCTTCAATCTCACCAGATGACTCAAGCAGCATACAAAGTAAAATGAAAACTGAAATGACAATTGCACCTTATGACGAGGGAAGGTAATACAGTACTACACGTACCATTTTTAATAATGCTAAAACTTGCTTCGTCCAGCAGGATTTCACGTCCCTAATCTGAGCTCTCTGTGAAAGAGGCATATGAAGAAGAAAAGTCACTGTAAGACACTGCATTCTGCAGAGGTCAGCTGCTTCTTCTGGAGAGAGGGGTTTACTTCTCTGTTGAGAGATGACAGATAAAAAGTTGAACACATCCTTCAGTAAAATAATTGTGTCCACCACTACTTAATTCAGTGGTGTGCACTTTGTTAAAGCAGCTAATAATTTTGATCTATTTAAACAATTTGAGCATTGTAACTACTTGTGGATACACTTATTTCAAAATGAACATTCTTGTAGTGCTGGCAGATGCAGACCAGTTATAACATAAAAAAAAAATCTCTTTTCCAAAAAGGAATATTTCTATGGAACCCAAGACAAAACTTAAAAACAATTGTCAGTGTGTCTGTCTAGAAATGTTATTATCTCAATAGGAAAAAATAATATCTAGATATAGGCTATGTTCTTTTCTCAACTTCACTCTGAAAAAGCTCAGCGCAGAAATTGAGCTCTGCTAGCTACTTGTAGCTATGAATATGTGTATCCTAATGTATCACTGATATACTGCATCTGTGTTAACTTGATGCAAATACAAGCCTTGCAGTATGGTCACAAAAATGACCACATGTAGAAAGAAACCTTTATACTGAAATGTCTTGCTAACTTGAGGAAAAGCGTATTCTTCTGTAAAAGCTAGTATGGCACCGAATGTTAGGAAAAGAAAAATAATAAGCACAACTACCTTCCTAAAGTAAAACTTTCTATGAAAGCAATTGTTCCTAAGGTAAAACAGAAACAGATACTGTGACAGGGGGGCCAGTGCCACCCACAAAGAGACCATACTCCTTTGAAAAGCTGCAGCCACAGCAATTATCTGACCCAAACCACTTAAAGAATGTAATCACAAAGGAAGCATCAGAATCTCTCTTTAGCTTTAGATCTAGGACAGCCATCTCTCCTGTTAGCAAAATGATTAGAGAATCTCACCATGCTGAGAAGACATATAAAAAATTCTTACTCTTGATGATGGCACTCTTTTTGCTTCCATGGGAGTCTTTGCATTTTGCAACATGGTGCTGTATATTTTTAACCCCACAGCACAAGCAAGAACACAGATCACACGCTGAATATCAGATCCTTCAGGCCACAGTTGTTTCAACAAACAGACTGCCTGGCAAACCTGTAGTCATAACATTATGAGTAGCATAAATTATCACTATAATAAAAATAGAAAAAAAAAGACAATTCTTACCCCATACAGAGTTGCATCATAAAAGGAGAAAAAGAGGATATAAGAAGTGCAGAAGGAAAAGCAGGTACAATCATTAGTAAAAATTGCCTTTTTTTGTCATGTCCCTGAGGGCACCAACAGCTCTGACTGTCCCTGCCTGAGCTCTGGGGCCTCTTCCCATCTTGGGAGCCCCTGGGGCTGTCAATCCTGCCCCAGCAATGTAGCAGCAGTGCTGGTCTCCAGCTCCCCACAGCCCTGCAGACTGACAACCTGCTCTGCCCATTCCCAGGGAGATGCCTGATGCCCAGGGTTGCAGCTGTCCCCCTGCTCTTGACCGGGGCAGTGGGACAGGCTGTGGCTCCCAGGCCCTGCCCTCACCTGTCTGCACTTCCTGCATCCTGACGTATTTCTGCTCCTGGGGTATTCAATTGCTGACTGTGCCTCAGAAAAGATAATCATAATGAAACAAAATATTGGCAGTAGCTGGGGCTTTCAAATGCTTTCTGAGTAACATCATATTTTTTCTGAATGGAAGATTCACATTGCTAGACTAGTACCATTCCCACTGAAGTACAAGGAAGCCTTGTGGTTGTTCTCTGCAGGAGCAGAAGTAGGTTCACAACACTGCAGTGTAACCTAATGCTTAGGAAAATGGCAAAAGAATATCAGGCACTAAAGGTGACTATGGGACCATAAAAATAGCAATTTCTTGAAGTTAAAATATTGGAAAAACACTGCTTTAATCATACAAGCACCGACCTTGCAACTCTGATCGAGTTCTTCAAAAAATTCACAGATTGTGAATAGTCAACTGAGTGCAAACCTTAGCAGCTGCAATAGTGAGGTTTAGTGAGGTGGCAGCAGCAATGACTGGCCCACCACTGCTGCCATGGGGATAGAGCAGTGGCCATAGTGTACCCAGAGGGTAGTAGGTGCAACACCCACTGTGGCTAAGAGTGCAATTTTGCCATCGATGGTGTTTCATGCTGAATGGGCTGGTTTCCACCTTCAAGACAACGGCATTCACCAAGATGGAAACATCCCCTAAGTGGCATCCCACTGACCATGATTCCAGCTGAATCATGCTAGTATAGTGAACATTAGAGAAAGAAACAGTTTCAAGCTGCTGTGAAGGAAGAGTGGCCACAGAGGAGGCCTTCTCAGATTTGAGGCATCACTTCAGGATAAAAAAAAGAGCTCCCAGTTCTGGTTAGAGGAGAATTTCAGGTAAGGGAATGAAGGAAGACAGTCAACTGAAAGAGAAAAAAAATAAGGAAAAGGATCAATGAGCTCAAATCACCTCTTTTTGTATGCTTTTCAGGCTCAGCTTGAGATGTTCATAGAGATGCACGATTGGTTCTTTGTATCTAACTAGGTTCTCAAAGGCACGTTGCAGATCTTGTTTATTCTAAGAATTGCAGAAATCAAAGTTATATGCAAAAGCCAATAGATACAATGCATTAGGGACTTCTAGCCACAGACAGAAACCATTCAGATAGAAGTCCATCTTAGCTTCCAAGAAACAACTGAATAAAATTCTAAAAATCTTATCACTGGCCTAAACACTGGTCTTTGTCTGACATATTATAAACAAAGACAAGTGATACTGAAGATAAGGGAAAGGCTGTTTTGGGACTACCATATTGAAAGTGAAACAAAACTATAGAGAACAGGGTAGGAATTTACCACCAATCACAATGTTTACCTGTTCAGGATTTCAAGACCAGCAGATTAAAGAAAAAGAAAATGAGCCACATATTAATTATTTATAATTCTAATATGTTAATTAAAATACTCCTACTGAGTTATTTTAATTAAATCTTCTAAGTCAAACTAACACTGTTATTGCAAAGCAACAATGAAGTGGTGTAGCTTACCTTTTGAAAAAATAATCTGTGGTTATATACACTCTGAACGTGATATCCGTAAACTCTAATAATATCATACTCCTGTCCTGAAGCAAGGACAACATTGATTTTCTTTGACAATGAATGAGCAATTAAAATAGATAAAAAGTCTGTTTGGTGAGAGGTCAGTCCTGTGTCAGATACGATGATAAAGTATGGATAACTTTGCTTCAGGAAAATCTCCCATTTGGATGATAAACAATTGGAAAATTCTGTATGAACAGTGATGCTTGTATTATGCCTCAGGTGTTCTATTAAAGCCGTACGTAAGAGAAGAAAATGAGGATACTTAAGGTACATCTGTTCTGCATCCTGCAGGAAATAAAACCAAATTATTCGGTTACATTTGTTGACACAATGAATAGTTTACTAATCCTGATTAGAATCAAGCATTGGTTTAGAAGGAATGCAGTGGTTTAAATAGAAAAAAAATGTTATTTTTTCATTACCTTGAAGAAAGTAATGACGTACTTTGCTCCTTTTTGAGTGAAATCCTGCAGAAAGCATTCGATTTCGTAGAAGAAGTTTAGATATTGTGTTTTCTCATCTATAAACATAAGTAGCAAGGAATCCCCATCTATCACAAAGAATTCAGACTCAACAAAGTCTTTTAACAGACTGACATACCTGAAAGAAAAAGAAAAAGCATGTACATAACATCACTCCAAGAAAAGCTGGGGACATGCGACAGAAGAAATTTGCTTACTCATAGGTTAAACATTCAATGTATAAATTAAATCAATAGCAAATTATCTTTCTTGGATCTAACTCCTAAGTAGCTTGCAATCCTTTCAGTTATTGAATGTATTAGCAATTGTCTACTTTAAAGATATTTTTTTACCATCTGAGTTTTTTGTGACTTATGGAGCACCTCTTGTCCATGTCTGCTTATGCAGAAAGTGTTACCTGTTCTAAAATAAATACCCCACAGAAGATAATCACAAAATATATTTTGAGAGCCTTCTTGACTGAGTTTTAATTTAAAAATAGCAAGTAGGTTATCAACAAGTATCGTGACAATGACAACTACAGCCCTCATCCAAGGAATGTCTATTGCAGAAAAATACCACAACAGCAAGAGCAATCCAATCACAATACATTCCTTCAAGAGACCAAAGAATAAAAAAATTCTTCATCTGGTTTCTATTTCAGATAACTATGAGAGTTGATAAAATTTTCGTTAATGAGTTTTAGGTTAAAATTTAAACAAATGCCTTGCACCTGAAGATGGGAAGTATAAACATTAGTTTTTAATATATCCTAGGAATTGACTGTGTTCTTCAGCTCTTCAAGAATCCATGGAAGTTCAGCAACATGATGTTTTACCCAGGACAGACCAAGGAGTCAAAAGAACTTTTGTAGGTCCATATGAAGAAGAGCCAAGCCTTTCTAGTAAAGGTTCTTTGCTTTCATGTTTGTCTATTACATGCTACATTTTATTACATATTACAGTGCTAATGCATAGTATGGGAATAGCTGTACTCTAATGGTACAAATGTGTTTACTTTCTTCAAGGCTGTCAAAAATGCCAGATACTCACCTTAGCTTCACACCTGAGAAGACCTAGCTTTCCTTTCTGGTTGTGATCAACAGCCTCTGATTCATAGTCCCAGTCTGCTATCTGATGCAATGAGTAGTCTTCCATGAACAAAAAGTATGCAAACTTCTGTCTTACACATTTCAATTGGCTGCCTTTAATTAATACTAATCTCTTATATGAGCTCAAGAACACAGAGAAGATATGTCACCATCAATGTGAATGGCACTACTGCTAATTCTTTCCCATGCATGAGAACTGACATGCAAAACCACAAAAGGTATATATGAAAAAGAAAATTTTGTTGGCAAACTCTTTTCATGCTGTAAAAATAGCAGCCTTAAAACACGTGAGGAAAAATAGTCAAAAAAAGCATGACAGAATATTTGAAAATAATAAATTGCAATAGTTAAAATTGTAGATCAGTTTCCAAAACATGCAGACAATCCCTACTCTTTGGGCAGATTTTCTGTTATACCAGGAATCTTCCTTCATGTGACTGGAAGAAGTATGAAATCTTAATTATGCCTTTGGTCTCCTGGTTTTCCACAAACCTAGGTGACAAGCACATTGCTTCTTTCTCTTAGGGGTACCACACTGTGTCTATTTAGTCCAAAGAAGCTATTTTTATTATCACTTATTGCTGTTTTCTTCCACGAACCCTACTGTACTTACTGAGCTCTTGACAGGGATGCCCACATGTGTAGCCTCAACATCTTCAGAAATTCAAGACATTTTCTTATTTCTAAAATAATCATATACATGGTTATTCATAGAACCATATAACTGTAACTCATCAATTTATTACAAAATGTAAAATTATGCAACAAAAGCCACAGACATGAGCAAATGCTACTAGCAGCTCCTCACCAGGGCTTTGGGAATCATGTACGTGCTGGACAACTCTGAAATCTTCGTCTTGAGTTTGTGGTGTTTGCTGTGTCACTTCTTCAGTGCTACTGTAATCTATGTCTTTGACTTCTTTTTCTCTATCTTCCTTTTCTTTAAGCATCCGTAAAACAGCCGCTTCCATTTTTTTTTTTTTAATCTTATCTTCCTCATCATTGTCACTTGTACTCCCACTTTCTTTATCTTCCTTTGCTATTTTATCACTGCCCCTACAGTCACTGTCCTTATCATCATTACTTTCATTTGCATCTTCATGAACAACTTTCTTGAAATGATCTTTTGCAGAATCCATCACAGGTCTTGATTCTGGCATCCAAAAAAGGAAAACTCTAAGTAATGAGGGGATAATTTCCAGGAAATACAATATGCTCTGTGGCTTCAACCATTAAATAATCTACTTTGTAATCACAGTGGAAGAAATTTCAAGGAAAATCAAGAAGCATTTTGTGAACATCCCAAGAGACATATTTTTGTTTTAAAAACAATAAATGTTTTTATGAACTACAAGGAAAACATCTGTTTTGTATTTCTTAAAGTATACTAAAGAGGAGCATTGTATATTTGTTTTTCACTTTGCATGAAGGAACCCTTGCTGTATTAGCATATATCTACACGGCACATTCCAAGGAATGATTTATCATTCCTGATTGAAGTGACTTGTACCCACACTGTTCATGCTATTCCAGTCACAAGTACGCATGCCACAACATCTTCACTGCATGATGAGAGTAATCATGGTTTGATATCAATCCCACTTTTTAATTCAGTTTTACCTTTTTTCTTCTTTTTTCTTTTCCAAGAGTAAGCATAGAACTGTAACGGTTAGGGTAACTCCCCACTTCACAGTGTCACAATGTTCAGTTCCTTTAAGCTAAAGAGCAAACAGTCAGCTTGGGATAACACTGCACGGTCCCTACCACATCAGCTCAGCTCTTCTGAACTTCAGTTTTCTCTAGTTTCCACTCAGGTGACAGCCTCATGCAGTACTTATTGTTACAATATTTGCCATTGCTATATTCACACAGAATCAATTAGGTTGGAAAACACCTCTGAGATCATCAAGTCCAACCTATATTCACATGCCTTAGATATGGCTAGCCTTCATTTTCCTGAGACCATAAAAGGTCTATATGACATTCAGATGTCATTTTTAGTCTTACAACTTTTCTTAAAACCTTTCTTAAAAAATAAGAAAGTGCAATCTACAGTTTTTCTAGATTTCACAAATACACACCTAAGCCCCAATGTTCTTTTGTGTTTTCACCTTCCATTAGTATAAGCTTCTAGCAGAAGGAGTTGCAGGAAAAGGAAACAAAATACATTTTTATTATCTAGTTGTAAAATACTGTGCACGTAGTGTGCTATATTACAAGGGTATGCTTAAGGTAACTTGAACTCTAATACCTATTTTCACAAAATGTTGTTGTATCAAAGGCTCCAGTACACCATTCTGGGTTGAATCATGTATTTCTGCATGCTGAAATTGGTGCTTACCTAGCAAGTGACCATCACTACTTCTGCAATCTCCTAAGCAAGAGTGACTTTGCATCTCTGGAAACATAAAGTCAGCCACTCTCAAAGAAAGGAAAACTGTATTTGTACCTACTTATGTATATACTGATACATTCCTTTCAAAAAAAAAAACCAAGGCTTAAATATTTTGCTACATCGATGCTTTTCTGACATCTGAGGTGCCTGAGGCTACAGTGTGGGCAGAGGCAACAGGTGGCTTTGACAACCTGCCAGCGTTCCCGTTGCTACTCCAGCCTGGGGGGCCCCAGCAAAGTCCCAGGTGTTGTCCAGCATGCTGTCAAGCCCTAAACCGAACCTAAACAAACTGCAACCCTAAAGAAACCCCCAACCCCAGCTCCAGCACCATGCCTACAATCCAACCACGGCCCTCTCAGAATTAAGCCCGGCCCCAACCTTTTCCCTAGGCTCAGGCTCAAACCTCACTCTAAAGGCAAGTCTAACCACAAGCTCTAAGCAAGCCCCGGCTCGGACAGTACCTGCCGCCGCTGCTGCTCTGCGCCACGCCCGGCTCCGCCAGCATCCGCTTTTAAAGCGCCTTCTGCTGCAGCTCCGGGAGGGGCCCTGCCACCGCCCGCCTCAGCGCCTCTCGGTTTCGGTTCCCGGCGAGAATCCGGGACAGTTTCAGTTTCTTTTCTCAGATGCCGGGTAAAAGTCCGATCTTGTAATACGTCACTGGAAAGTATCACCTGCATTTCATCGCTTACATTAAATAATGCTTTATCTGTCATAACAGCTTCAGCTAATGATCCAAGAGCCATTAAGGTTGCATCGCTTAAGAATATTGTTCATGCAGGTTGCATATATATTGCAGAAAACACTAATTCCTCTTTCTGTCCCTTTATTCACTGAAATCTATTTTTCTACTGGCCTGCTTTCTGAAAGCAGGAAATTCCATGCAAAAATAAACTAACAGATACACTTTACACACCTTTTCATAATTTCCAGCAAATCCTTTAGCAGGAACAGTACTAGTCCCTTACTACTTAGTTTAAAGTAGTGAAACCTCAATTCGCAAGGGAATCCAGGTGCCAAGTGCTGTTGAAATAACATTTAGGAAACCAGGATTTGCATATCAGATTGTCTTGGTGAGAACCGAAAAGCCCTGCTCCTCTATAGATCAGGCACTTGTGGAGGATACAGCGCAGAAAAAAAGCTGGAATTATGTATGTAAGCAATCTTGTCATGAATCCAGGTGAACTTTCAACAGCCTCCCTGGCAGATAGCTGACACATAATGCTTTTCATATAAGCAGATCAGAGGTCTTTTCCACACATGCATTTTCTTTGAGACCTGTACAAAGATTCCAGAAACTCACGAGAACGGTATATTTTACAGTGCAGTCACGCACTCAAAATCCACCAGCATATCAGAACTGTTTTGTTTAACTATCCAAGATAAGCCTCCACTACCTCCTCTCAGCATACTTCCCTTTTCTTTGATAAGTAGCGATCTGGGAAAAAATTGGACCTCTTTCCTTCTTTTTCTCAAATTAAATTAAATATGATCTTTAGTTCAATGCTTCAACAGATTTTTAGTATAACTTAGGTCCTGAAGACGGACCTTTAGATTCAATTCTCAATCCCTTTGAAAGATGCATTTCATTTCATAAAAGTGTATTTTAGGTCTGCTATTCACTACTTTCTTGAGGAAGCTCATGCTACCTCCATGAAAAAATACTTAAGAAAGAGTAAAGAACCACTCGGGCATAGGAGTAAGGAGTGGGGGGAAACAGAAGGGGGAAAAGTGTGAAAAATACCAGTGCAAACATAAAAGTCAAGTAACCCCATGGAGGAATGTGTGCTGGAATGGGGAGATACGGCTTGAAAGAACCACAGCCTGTGGAAAGCTCACAATGGAGCAAATTTATCCTGAAGGACTGCAGCCCAGGGAGACAACTCAAAATGAAGAAGGGGTAATGTGTCAAAAAATCCCTGTTACATCCTAACCCTCACAATCCTCATCTCTCCTCTACTTCATGTGGGATGAGAGAGGGATAGAGTCAGGAATGAAGGAGTGAAGCTGACTTGAACGGAAGTGTGGGAGGAGGGTACACAATGCAGGAAATTGTTTAAAATTTAATTCTTTGTTTCTTACTACCAAAATCTATTTTAATTGGTGATAGGTAAAATTACTTTTCCCAAACTCAAGTGTAGTTTGCTTGTGATGCATCGGACAGTTGGCCAAGGCCAACTCACCACAGCCTTTTAGAACTCTCTACTTAATTCAAAGAGAGACGGGGAAGAGATAGATTCTTAAGATAAGGATCCACAACAGCCATTCTTTCAAGCTTTAATCAGAGTGCCTAAAATCACTGAGAAGTTGGCAGTAACCATCTAGTACAGAGAAACAGTTGGAGAAAGTGTGACTTGACACATTTTATGAAGAGGAAATTCAAGTTATAACCGCTCAGCAATGGTAATTGAAGACCAAGGAATGACCTGATCCTGACAGTGGAAAAGCATAACTCCAGAACCAGCTTAAAGAATAGAAGAAGGGATGCAAGAGATGAAACTACATAAAAGAGAATAAATTCCCTTATTGATAAAATAGGAAATGCTACACTATTGATTTGTAATGATATGACTAGTGCTGCCAGACTATCAAGGCAGACTCAGAGGGATAGACTTTGAATGCTTTTGACCTGTGTATCAGGATAGCAACAGTGGCAATCCTGTCAACTGCATCTATAAATGGTTATTAAGGATTCTTCAGGCCAGTGTGCACTGCGCTTAGGAACAAATACGTATTACTAAAACACAACGTAGTCACATTTAGCCCCTAAAATGTCATATCTTAAGCATCTTTCAAGGATATATTTGCCATAATTGCATCTTTTCAAAGGAAAGCTTTTCCTATATATGTGTAATAGCTGAGATGTTAAGATTGTCATGGCTGAAGTGGAAGATTCATCATCTGAAAGTGGGGTTTTTGTTAAGTTTTGGATCCAGCTGATTTAATCTTGAATATTCTTTGAGTCAAGTTGATGGCTGTTGTGTTTTAACTGGGAATACAGATGTAGTTTTTTCACACATGGGAGTTGTTTAGGATTGTGCCCACCTTGCCACCCTGCTGTATAAATACAGCTAGAGGTCAATCCATGGTCCAAAATTTGTGTGACACAAAGTGTCTTGTGTTCACATGATGTTCACATTCCTGGGCTTGGCTATCCTTGGGAGCCACTCAGGCGAAAAAGGGATGTTGCCAGGACCATTTGTGGGCTATTTAAAAACAGCTCCAGGGAGCATAGAGATGAACAGGAGCAGGAAAACAGGGGCATGGCACAGCAGTGACGGCGTAGCATGGCAGGTTGTATGGCAGTTTGCTCACATAGGGCAAGCAGGAAGAGCAGAGCCACCCTCCTGGCTCTTGCTGGTGGGTTGTGTGGTAGGTGTTAGTGGTGGTGTTTGGTGGGGGTTTTTTGTTGCTTTTTTTATTCTCCTCAACCCAGCTGAATCCAGCAATGGTTTACAAACAATCTAAAGCCATTGCCACTGGTGCCACCTTGGGTGTGTAAACCCAGACAGAACCCCTCAAGAAGGATGCAGCTGTCCAAGTAAACCATCTGCAGGGAGTGTATGAGTCTGGCATTAGTACCAGGTGACTGTGCAAATGACAACTTCCAGTCTCTTCTTAAATACCTCCAGGGACAGTGACTCCGCCACCTCCCTGGGCAGCCCATTCCGCTGCCCAGTCACTCTCACTGCAAAGAACGTTCTCCTAATGTCTAAGCAAAACCTTCCCTGGTGGCGCTTAAAACTTGCCAGGTGTCCTTGCCAGGACAAGGTGCCTCTTGTCCTACTGCTGTTTGCCTGGGAGAAGAGACCAATACTCCAAATTCTAGTCATCTGGGACCTACTTGGTGAGCCAGGACTGGTGATCGATGATGTAGAGCGGCTTGGTAAGCTATTCCACTAGCTCCTTCATCACCCTGTGATGGATCCCATCTGGTCCTATATACTTGAGAAGGATCCAAGTGGCTCAGCAGGCTACAACTATTAAGTTTCCTGTCTAACAGTACTCCCAAGTCCCTTTCTGTCTGAACACTCTCCAGCCACTCTGTCCCAAACTTATAGCTCTGCATGGGGTTATTGTGACCAAAGTGTAGAACCCCTGGCACTTGGACTTATTAATTTCATCCCATTGGAATCAGCTCATCTCTCCAGTCTGTCAAAGTCCCTCTGTAGGGCCTTCCTACCCTCCAACAGATTGACACTTGCTCCCAGCTTGTGTCATCTGGAAACTTGCTAATGGTGGACTCAATTTCCTCATCTAGATCATCAATAAAGATGTTAAACAAAATCGAGCCCAACACGGACCCACTAGTGACCAGCTACCAGCTGGATGTGACACCATTCACCACCACTCTCTGGGCTCAGCCATCCAACCAGTTCCTAACTCAGCACAGAATGATCGTGTCCAAGCCACGGGTTGTCACCTTCTCCAGGAGTTTACTATGGGAGACATGAAGAGTTGGTGTTGCGTTATAGGTTGGACTAGATGATCTCAAAGGTCTTTTCCAACCTTGATAATTCTATGATTCTATGAGACATCTCTCTTGTACTGGAGAGCACAGAGCTGGACACAGTACTCCAGGTATGGAGTCACTAGTGCTGGACAGAGAGCAAGGACCAGCTCCCTACACCTCATGACAATATTGTATGTAATGTAACCTAGGATACCATTGGCCTTCTTTCCAACCAGGACACATTGCTGGCTCATGTTCAACCTGCTGTCCAGCAGGACTGCCAGGGCCTTTTATGCAAATCTGCTTTCCATCTGAGTGGCCCCCAGGACATGTTCATGCCTGATGTTGTTCCTCCCCAGATGAAAGATTTTGCACTTCTTGCTGAAATTCATGAGGTTCCTGTCAACCCATTTCTCCAGTTTCTTGAAGTTCCTTTGGATGGCAGCATGACCCTCTGGTGTATCAGCCACTCCTCCTTCTTTTATGTCATCATGAAACTTGCAGAGCATGCTTTGCACCATCATCCTGAGCATGAATGAAGATATTGAACAGGACTGGAGCAGGTGCTGACCCCTGCGGTACACCACTAATTCGTGCCTGATCTGCCTATACTTCATCAGATTCTCTATAAGGATTTTATGGGAGACACTTAAAAGCCTTACTGAAGTTAGGTAGACAATATCCACTCCTCTTCCCACATCTATCAGGCCAGTTATTTCACCATAGAAGCCTATCAGGTTGGTCAAGCATGAGTTCATTTTCGTGGATGCATGCTGACTACTCCTGATAGCTTTCTTGTCCTTACTGTGCCGAGATGTGGTTTCCAAGATTAGGGGATCACTTCCCAGGGATCAAGGTGACCAGCCTATAGTTCCCTGGATCCTCCCTCTTGCCTTGCTTGAAGACAAGAATGATATTTACTTTTCTTCCTTCCTCAGGTACCTCTACTTATTGCCATAATCATTTAAAGGTAATTGAGAGTAATTACATCAGCCAGATCCCTCAACACCTCTAGGCACATCCTATCAGGTCCACAGACTTAGATTTCTCCAGTTTGTTTATGTATTCTCTAATGTGATCCTCTTCCACTAAGGGTATGTCTTCCTTGTTCCATCCTTTCCCTTGGTTTCTGGGATAGGGGATTCCTGGCAGCTGGTCTGACTAGAAAGACTGAAGCAAAGAAGGCATATGCTACATCATCTTTTTGCATGTCCTGTGTCACTAGGGTCCCTGCTCCATTCATCAGTGAGGCAACATTTTCCCTGGTATTTTTCCTACTTAATGTACTTATACAAGTCCTTCTTGTTGCCTTTGACATCACTGGCCAGATTCAGTTACACTTGATCTTTCCGAACTGCATCTCTGCGGACTGAGGGGTTGTCCATGTATTCCTCCCAGGTTACTTGTCCCTGGTTCCACTTTGTGTATACTTAATTTTTGCATTTACTTTTTGCTAGGACTTGTTGGAAATGGACTGGTCTTGATATTAGAAGGGGCAATCCTTGACTATCAATCAGATTTCTTTTCCCTTCAGGGCCCTATCCCACGAGAGTCTTCTAAGCGCATCTCTGAATATTCTTTGCTAGTATCCATGCAGGGACTAGCCTTTCTTCTAAAATGTGTCAATCATACCAAATTCAAAGATTTTAAAACATGTAAACCTGAATCCAGAAGGACAAAAGTGGAGTATTTTGTGCCGGTTGCAGAAAACCCCTTCAACACAGTGATTCCCTATGGTTGTTCAGTGTTGTCCGTGAGGCATAATGACGAGAAGGCTAACTCCATGAAGTTTTATCAGAGGCTTTATTTATCTATAAGAGTGCTAATTTCTATGCAGAGAGAGCTTAAGCATCTAAGAATTGCAAAGCTATAATACCTATCAAGCAGACTTGCTATCTCTCTACCTGGCTAGAAGTTCCACGCCAGACCGAGAGTCTGCTTTCTTAGAAAGTCAGAACATATCTGCCTCTAAGGAAGTCAGAACATGTCTGCCCTTCTTCTTGCACAGTTACAGATATATATATCAGACTATATTGTTTACATTAATTGTCCAATGACCTGGAGATCAAGTTCTTCTTGTCTAACCAAGGGGAATAAGGTCATAGCCAGTGAGAGTATGACTTATACACATGCTTAGCAGAAATGTGGCCTGTAAGATATGACTACAATTCCCAGCCTCCATTATTATGAAAAGTGATGTCACAGAAGTAAATGTTTCTCTAAAATTGAATGATGTGATACATCTACATCTGTAAATGGGAAAGGAAAGAGTATCATTCTTTGGCCCTGCAAACAGAACTGTCCCCATCCATGCAGCTAAAATTATCTCCAAAGTCAGGCTGTCTGCCCCAAGGTATCTGTCATGAGTGGTCTCAGAGTGGAACTTGGCATGCCTTTTCCAGCCCCAGCATCCCTAGGACTTTGGGCTTTCTCACTCTCTGAACCTTAAGCCTAGGCAATATAGCATCTTGGCACTGCACCTGAGGTCCTCATCCCCGTGAGTGGCCCAGCTTGGAATAGTGTTAAGGCAGCAATGTTGGTGCCCTGCCATGATCCTGTTGGCATGCATTTTTCAGCCCATATTCCTGGCACTGTGGCCTGTCTGTCTCTTGGAAACCTGAGCCTAAGCCTGAGCCTACCTGTAACCCTAAAGGGATCCCGGTACTGCAGTTGAAATCCCAAGGTCCATGAGTGGCCCCAATGGGAAAAGCATTGAGACAGCAAGGTTGGTATCCTGCCATAATGTCCTTGGCATGTTTTTTCCAGTCCTAGTATCCCTTGGACTGTGGACTTTCTGGCTTTCAGAACCCTAGGCCGAAGCAAAATAGCATCTTGATGCTGCAGCTGAGGTCCCCATCACCACGGGTGGCCCAGATTGGAAAAGCATTGAGGCAGCAATGTTGGTCGCCTGCCATGATCCTCTTGATCTGCCTTTACCAGAAACAATGTCTCTGGAGCTGTAGATTCTGAGGCTCTATAAACTCCAACCCTAAAACCAAGCCTAAACCTAGCCCTAAACCTAACCCTAAACCTAGCCCTAAGCCTAAACCTAAACCTAATGGGATGGTGGTGCTGTAGTGGAGTTCTCAATCTCCATCAGTGTCCCCCATTTGAGAGGTGTAGAGGCAGCAGCAAAGTTGTTGCTCTGGAATGATGCAGCAGGCATACATTTTCCAGCCCCCGGGTCCCTGTGGCTCTGGAACCCTAAGCCAACTCTCATAAAAGAGGGGCACTGCACCTGAGTTGCCTATCTCCACAGATGTTCCAGTCGAGAAAGGTGTAGCGGCAGCAATTGTTTTGTCCTTCCATGATCCTTTTGGCATGCCTATTGCAGCCCCAGTGTCCCTGGAGGTGTAGGCTCTCTGAACCCTAACTCTAAGCCTAACCCTAATGAATGAGGACACTGTGGCTGAGGTCCCCATTTCATCAGGTGGCCCAGATGGGAAAAGTGAGGATGTAAATCATTAGTGCCCTCCTGCAATCCTCTTGGCATATCTTTTGAAGCCCCAGTATCCCTAGGTGAATGGAAGCCATATTTTCAATCTACTGTTCCAATGAAAATACAACGAGAAGCAACAGAAATATTTTATGTACTTGCAATTTTTTTTCACTCTTGTGCCTTGAGAAATTTTTTTATCTCTGATATTTATGCTTTTTTCTTTAAGACCTTCAATTCAGCAAGCATTTTCAATCAGTGAAGAGAGAAAAATTCTATGCAGCATTTGTGTCCTTCAAAATATTCTGATTTTGAACTCTGCTGCAAACGATATGGAATTTTTCATCATTGAGAATCATTGTTTATATAACATTCCTGCATCTGATAACCTAAGCAGGAAACATTTTTGGTCATGAAGCTACTTAAAAATAAATTTTGTAATCTTTTTAATCTTTTTTATGTTTTTGTTCCATTTTGTTTGCTATTTAGCTTATATTCTTTACATTTGAAGGCAGCACACAGATGGTAGTGATGGATAACAAAATTACCATTCTTCAAGAAACATCCACAGTTTGCTAAATCATTGTATTTCTCTTCATATGGCAGTGTAAACGCATCTTTAAAAATATTAGAATATTAAAAGCCAGCATTTGAATACAGCCACGCTTAAAGCTACAGATTATCATCTTCTCAGTGATGCACTTCTTGGGCTTTGCTCTGACCTGGATCACTGAACAATATGAAGTTAAATATAAGTAGCCAAAATGATAGAATTATTTTCAGGATGGATCATGTCAGTGTTCCACCTTCACAGTTTAGCACCAGTACAAGTGTAGTTACACTTGCAAGTGATGAGCAGCAGAGGGAGGAAGAGCCACAATCTATCTTCGCGTACAGAATGTATTTTATAGTGAATTACAAGTTAGTGTGATGTGTGAGCTTATGACAGTTCATTGCAACTGCTGGGAATATTTTCATAATACCTCTGCTTCAGCTCTTTTCTTTCACTTACTTTGAACACATTTTTCACTGTCAACTACACAGTATCATATCTTTTCTAGTTTTGTCTCTGTTGCTCATTTGCTGATTCAACTCACAAAGATGATAGGAAACTATTCACATCTTTCTTGGGTTAGTTCTCCTGCGTTGTCTTCATAAATTCACTCTCTGGGAAGCCAGACAAGTACCACCATGAGATGGGGTAGCTCACACAGCTGGGACAGGAGAGAAAACAGAGAACAGAGAAAGGGAGAAGCAGAACTAGGGTGTTTGGAACCTGACAAGAAACTGTAGATTTCCTCTTGGTCTGTTCCCACTATCTCTTTCCTTCTATAAACATCTAAAAAAAATAGAATATATCGTATTATTTTTACAGCAGGTTTAATATAGCTGTACAAACCTGGAAAACTCTTCAAAGTGGCAGCAAGAACTCGTGAAGAATCCACTGGCCAAACAGTGATGTTATGACACTAAGGAACGCTTTTTTTATTTCCCTTTATCTAACTGCCATTGGGTGACAGACAGTGAGCAATATGTAAATGGCCTGTTGTGGACTGAAAAGTTCTCCTCATGTAGTTTGTGTCTGATTAACTGGAGATTAGATAGATCCATTGACTTTTAAAATAGAGCACAAAGACTCAATCTTTCATCTTTTTGAATATAACCCCATTACAGATTTGGTTTGGGTTTTTTTCCCCCCAAATTTATCATGATGGGCAAATTCTGTTAAAACACTCCTTCTGGAAAAAGTAAATGGAAACTACAAATAAGCCAATTAGAAAGTAAGCAAACCTATATTGCAGCCTATTATGTGAGTTTATTAATTTTTGTAATACACAGAATGATTTTACTTTGTGCTCTTCTGTGCACTTGCATGTATATGCATGTATGTGTAGTTATTTGTTCACATGTGGATGTTTGGGTGCATAAATGTATGGATGTTAACGCAAGAGGAAGGAAATTGCTTGCAGAAAAGCTCCTGATACTTTACTCCATATGAGACAGAACCAAATATCTCTAATTTCTAGGCTGGAATTTGGCATGTTCCAGTTGGCAGTTCAATAAAATAGTTGAAGTAATTGCTAAATCTGTGTACATATACAGTCCTTCATGAAACAACTGCAATACTGAGAGCATATTCATTATACAATGTTAGCCCTTGTAGTACAGTATTAGTTTTTGCATGTTCTTACTTCTTTGGAAGTTCACAATTTAGAAGTAGAACTTTTTAATACAGTATAGGCACAAGTTTGAATAATATTTTTTTTTAAAACATTGAAATAATACAGCATACCTGACAGTTGGGAGCATCATCACGAAAATCCATCTGAATCACTACTTATTGATAAGCCAACTGACAGTGTTTTACTAAATTGATTACAAATAGTTGCCCATACTTGGATAACAAGAGACTAATTTCTGAGCAAATGCAGTACATCAGCAATAAATAAACAAGAGTAGGAGATTAAAAAGAGTAAATAAAGATCTTGGTTCATCATCTTCCAGGTGACACAAAACTAGGAATGCCTCAAAACTAGAGAATTGTGCTGTGAGTGTGTCAGAACACTGACACAGGTTGCTCAGAGACACTGTGGCCCTGCTTGAGCAACAGGCTGAACCAGAGGATCTCCAGAGGTGCCTTCCAACCTCAACCATTCAGTGATTCTGTGATCACTGAACTACCCATATTATAGTACAGTAACTTCAGCAGTATACTTCTGTATACCAAAGTCAATCCAAATTACAAATTATAGAGATTAAGGAAGTGGTATAATAGAAAGCAACTCAGCATGCTAAGTATATAAAAAAATAACAACAGAAGAATTAGACTGAATGCAAGAAAGATTGCAAATGATCAGGCCAATCATGGTAATTACAGGCCAGTTAGCCTGACCTCAGTACCAAGTAAGTTAATGGAAAAGTTCATACTGAGTGCTATCAAGCAGCACTTACAGGATGGCCAGGGTATCAGACCCAGCCAGCATGGGTTTACGAGGGGTAGGTCATGTTTAACCAACCTAATCTCCTTTTATGACCAGGTGACCCACCTGGTAGATGTGGGAAAGGCTGTGGATGTTGTTTATTTGGATTTCAGTAAGGCCTTTGATACTGTCTCCCACAGCATACTCCTGGAAAAGCTGGCAGCTCACGGCTTAGACAGGAGCACTCTTTGCTGGATCAGGAACTGGCTGGATGGTCGGGCCCAGAGAGTGATGGTGAACAGTGCTGCATCCAGCTGGCGGCCAGTCACCAGTGGTGTCCCTCAGGGGTCTGTGCTGGGACCAGTGTTATTCAATATTTTTATTGATGATATGGATGAGGGTATTGAGTCCTTCATCAGTAAATTTGCAGATGACACTAAGCTGGGAGCTTGTGTCGATCTATTGGAAGGAAGGAGGGCTCTGCAGAGAGACCTGGATAGGTTGGATACCTGGGCAGAATCCAATAAGAGGAAATTTAATAAGTCTAAGTGCTGAGTCCTGCATTTTGGCCACAAAAAGCCCCTGCAATGTTACAAGCTGGGGACAGTGTGGCTGGACAGTGCCCAGACAGAAAGGGACCTGGGGGTACTGGTCAACAGCCAACTGAACATGAGCCAGCAGTGTGTCCTGGTGGCCAAGAAGGCCAACGGCATCCTGGCCTGCATTAGGAACAGTATGGCCAGCAGGAGCAGGGAGGTCATTCTTCCCCTGTACTCGGCACTGGTGAGGCTGCACCTTGAGTTCTGTGTCCAGTTCTGGGCCCCTCAGTTTAGGAAGGACGTGGAGATGATTGAGCCCATCCAGAGAAGGGCGACAAGGCTGGTGGGGGGCTTGGAGCACAAGTCCTATGAGGAACAATTGAGGGAGTTAAAGTTGTTTAGCCTGGAGAAAAGGAGACTCAGAGGTGACCTTATCACTCTCTACAACTTCCTGAAAGGAGGTTGTAGTCAGGTGGGGGTTGGTCTCTTCCACCGGGCAGCAACTGACAGAACGAGGGGACACAGTCTCAAGCTGCGCCAAGGGAGGTATGGGTTAGATATTAGGAAGAAGTTTTTCACAGAAAGAATAATAAAGTATTGGAACAGCCTGCCCAGGGAGGTGGTAGAGTCACCATCCCTGGATGTGTTTTAAAAAAAGACTGGATATGGCACTTGGTGACATAGTCTAGTCGAGGTGTAGGGCATGGGTTGGACTTGATGATCTTGGAGGTCTCTTCCAACCTAGTAATTCTGTGATTCTGTGATTACACACATTGTAGAGGCCATATTAGGCCAACTTTTTTTCTGATTTCTTTGTGAGTTTATCTTTTTTTCATTTATTGTATTATGAAAATTAAAGATTTAGTTCAGCTAGCTAGATCATCAGACTGCACATATCAGCTTCAAAAAGTCCATTGTAACTGTACTGCTTCACACATGTTGATAATACTCTAACACTGCAGTGAATTGCTATTTTATATTAAACTACAAAAAGTCGTAAAGTTCTTCGTTTGTGGGACCAACATACCTAACTCCTCTGTCATTATTTCATTTAGGACTCTTTTCATGTGGTAGTATGATGTGTAGGTTTTCCCTAATGAATTGCAGGCAAGAAACTCTGAAGACTTGTTATCCAGAATCTCGAGAATCTTTTGCTGAAAAGAGAGCAAACGAATGGCAAGTTAAAAACTTTTGTGCTAAGTCCAGGATTGCACACATAACATTTCTCTAATATAAGGTCAACATTTTCTTATCTTTTTTCTTCTTTTCTTCAAAATGTTTTTCTTTCAAGAAAGAATTCCCTTCTTATAGGAAATTCATCTTTCCTTAATTTATGTCATTTTGCTATTTCGTATTACTAAAGCATAATACAATGAATAATGCTCCTGAGTCCCTCTATCAAGCCTCATCAGTTTATCATGTCTCACAATAAGTAAGATTTAGAATATTTTTGCTTGGTCGTTCCAGAGAAAATAAAGTTTATGGAGATTGAAAATACCCATTTTGTTTTCATGTTCTCATTTTTCATGGAAAATGTGTGAAAATACGATCTAGATATACCCTAAAGTTTTGAATAGAAGAAAATGAAATAATTTTTTTTAAAATTGTTTTAATTTTTAATCTAATATCTTTCTTATACTGCAGTGACCAAAATTGCCACAATATTCAAGATGAGGCCGCACAAGTGGAGAGCAGAGCAGGACAATCATCTCCCTTGACTGGCTGGCAATGCTTTGCCTGATGCCCCCAGGACATGGTTGGACCTGCTGGCTGCCAGGGCACTGCTGACTCAGATTCAACTTGTCATCCACCAGAAACCCCAGGTCCTTTTCCTGTCACTGCTCTCCAGCATCTCATTCTCCAGTCTGCACGTACATCTGAGGTTGCCCCATCCCAGGTGTAGAATCTGGCACTTGTCTTATTGAACTTCATATGTTTAGTAGTTGCCCCAGCCTCACAGAAAGGCATTAGACACTCCTAGCAACCTGTGACCTGGAGAGCTGCCTCTGCCATCAGCAGCGTTATCTGTCTGGAGGCCTCTGACATGTCTGGTTCAATGACTCCAGAATCTGCAGGGGAATGATCTCTATGGTGGGTCAGCACCATAACTGAGGAAGCTTACACTAGTACTGTCACAAGACTGGGGCCGAAACGGTCTTTTTGTGCTCTTCTCCAACAGATACTGAGTTTGTTTATCTGCCTCTACTGTCTCCCAGAGAGGAGCCCTTCCTGCTCTTCTCATGATGAGTAATGGCCCTTGTACTTCAGATGAAATCGAACTACTCCCATAACAGAAAACATGCATATCTGTTTGAATGTGGCCTGGATTCTCTAGATGCAAAGTACAACCCACCATGAGAAAACTAACTGCTTATTTGGAGAAATGCCATACAAATTATGCAGACATCAATGTAAGAGGAGTTAAGAAAAGTGTAAAAAATCAGCTGCACAAATTGAATGGATAAAAGAACAAGACATGGCAGCAACAGAAACCACATATGAATATATCAGAAATTATCTGACATTCAGTTAAGGATTTAAGTACACAAGCTTTGTACTTTTCCCAAATACAGATACACTGCCTTGTATTTTTTAGGAAGGTGGACATACAAGATGCAAATGAATTCAAAAGGAGTATAACTTTTGGAACTTCAGACTGGCTTCCAAAGCAACTCAAAAAGCCATTAAGATAGCTGAAAGATATTTACATACAAATTTGCAACCTTGCAGGGTAAAAGAAACAAAACAACCTTCCGACCTGAATGTGAACCCCTAATGATAAGATTAGATGATCAATCATCTCAAACCTACTATGACCACAAACTGCTCATTATTAGGGTATTCAGTCTCAATTAAAATGCAGTACTGGGAGGCATATAATAATCTCATGTATTAATCTTATTTCTTTATTAATAATGTTTGTTGGTAACAAGTTTTAAAAAATACAAAGGCACAGTGGATAAAGTTGCCTTGAATCACACCTACTTATCACTTCAACTAGCAGAAAAAGGAATTTCATCCCTCAGTGACTAGACCAGATTTAATTAGGCAGTAGAGTAAAGAAAATCACAATTGATCTGCTAAAGGGTATGTGCTCTTCAGAAAAGAAAAAGAAGCATAATTTAGAGAGTGTATTATTGGCCTCATAAACTAGAAGTGAATGGGATTGCTGGACAGTCATTTAAATCTGAACAAACTGCTGGAAGACAATGAGAAAGAAATTGATTATAAAAGCTTACACATTTCACAGGGAAAGTGCTTCTAAGCACCACTATTTGATATCCAGTCAACCATTTTGTGCTAGACATTTAAGAACCTTCGTAAATGACAGCAATGTCATAGGTCTAGGGGCTAACGCCTTTGTGATGACATGTTATGGAGTCAGATCCCATAATAAAATTTGTTCTTGCATTTTCCTTATAAAAAATATTTAATTACATTTAAAATACTATTACAGAGTCCCTCTATGAAGTTTTTGCACTTTTTGAATTCTTTTCCAGTCTGGGCCACCATGGCTTTCTTTCATATTCATGTTGAATATTTTGCATGATTATCTGAGATGTTTCACTTTTCATTAGTTCACTGATCAATCAGTCTGACACGCTTTTCTACGCTAATACCACCAGCCTCATACAAGGACCAGAAAATTGCTGTATAAAGTATCACTGAAACTCAAATGATATCTCATTGAACAACTTTGAAATACATTAATTTAGAATTAAGTGTTCCTTTTTTGACATGGAGTGTTAAGGGTTAGATTCCTTTTGGTGAAATTTTCCTATCACTACCATGAGATGCTGGCAAACTGAAGAAGGGAATAGGTAACTCACCAAGCTGAGAGCAGAATTCCTCAGCGGGGAGTGGGGTGGAAGACTGCCTCCTTTTCAGCCTGAGCGCTAATGGCCCTGATGGTGGAGTGGCAGGAAGATTCCTGCTCTGGTGTGTCTGTGCAGGGCGAGGGGAGGGCAACACCGATGCCAAAGACAAGAGCACTGAGAGGGTGGCCTGCCTTTTCTTCCCCCTCACTCTGGACAATGAAAACTCTGTGGGTGACCAGCCGGGCACTCTGGGAGAGGGCCCGGCGCTGCCTCCCCGGTGCTGTTTGTCCCCGCTCTCTCCTCCTCGCCCTGGCACACAGCGGAGAGGTCCCTGTGGCCGGATCGCCTCTGCCGCTGCCTCTGCCTCACCCGGCCCAGCTCCCGTGTCCAGGTGGGCTCCGCAGCAGCCCCTGGAGAGAGAGCCCTGCCTGCACCGGTCCCCGCTCGGAGCCAGCCCGTCTGTCCCTTCCCATCCCTTACTGTTCCTGTATTGGACAAGTGACTCGCCTTTCACGGCAGCGAAACCGACGGAACCCGCCGTGTGTGTGGTGAGCCCTCAGCACCTCCATTTCCCCCACAGCTGTGACCACACCGAGGAGAAACACACGGAGAGTTTGTTGGGGTGATATTTCTTGTTACTGTTGTGTTACTGCTTGTTTCTTTTTAACATCGTTTATATATATATATATATTATTAAAAAATTGTTACTTCCTTTTTCTACGTTTTTTGACTGAAAGCCTCTTGATTCGAAGGGTGTAGTAAAGTGAAGGAGTTTCTGTTCCAGAAAGGTTCTCACCTTCTGTGGTTGATATTGTCTTAACCTTAGTCATGGAGTATCCAATAGAAAGTGCACATCTGATTCTAGAGAGCATGGAAAAACATACCTGCCAATAATCGCACATTTTACCTCCTTATCAAACAGGATAGAAACAAGGTGTGCACACCGTATCATGCATTTTTCACGTTTGATGGAGAGTAGAACCTATAATGTTATTTCATATATTTTTAGGCAGTTTTTCATCACTGTCTTTTAAATGTACTCAGTTTGTCTCTGCAATGCTTTTTCCCCCAGAAATGATGACTCTTTAAGAAAAGGGAAAAGCTTGATCCTTTCTAAATGGAGATCATGTTTAACAGCTTGTTTAACTTCAAAAATCTTGGATGTAAATTTTTCCAGTCCATCAATGCCAAAGTATCAGGACTGTACCCCTGCAATGTTTAGTCATTGGCTCTGAAGCTGTAACACCTAGAGAGAGAGATGTAAAGAAATCTGTACTCTGTCAAAATTCTAACTTTTGCTTTTGACAGAACTTGTGGATTTGATTTGGAGATCCTAGCTCTATAAATTGACTCCAAATTGAAAAAATACAAGCATTCTCAGTGCTGCCATGTAAGTTTTTATGGCCACTGAAAGGATCCTTCTCTCTCACAAGTTCTGAGGCCTACTTTATGCAATTTCTAATAGCACCTGTTTTGAAAGATAGTTTGTTTGCTACATGATTTATCACAAAAAGCAAATGATTAATTTATAATGGAATGGTATGTTTCTGTTTGAATGACATATGTTCTTTAAACATAACCCATGTATTTGTAAATCAGAACCATATAGAACATTTCGCCCTGGAAGAAAAAATACATGGGTTTAGTTTTAAGGCATTAAACATGTGCTGTGGTAGAATACACCACTCCCAAACTGTAAAAACAGGCGATTGTATTTTTAACTAGCGTTGCTCTTTTTTTAACTAACGTTTGTCTTTTCATTTCACATCAGAAGGAGAGACAGGAAAAAATCTATCATATTTTTACATGATACAGGCTACCATAAAACAAAAAGTAAGTTGCTGTTTCTTGTCCGTGTGATATTCAGCATGTCTGGAATATTTCTTCCACCACATTTTTCAGCACCTGTCTGTTGGCCAATCAGAAAAAAGCAAAATGCCTGATGTCTCTCCAACTCCATGGAAACTCTTTCCAAAAATACCCCCAAGCTAAGTGTCTCCTTAATAGGAGCTAGTGACTGACAAATCTCTCAGCAGTTCATTCTAAATAGCCAGCTGTATTTTAACTTTTTTTTTTTTAATTTAGTCCTACTGAAGGTAACACTGGAAGTAATCAGCTGTTCAGTGTTCCTCCTTCAGCATTCATTCCTCTTTCCAGAAGTATGGATGTCACATTCGTGCACATTTATTTGTCTTTGTTAGCACTGTGACTTCTGGCAGCAATACCCAGCTGTCTACCCCTGTCTTGCATCAGACGTGTTTTTAGGTGGCAGGCTGAGCCTTCCTACAGGCTACAGGAATACATTTGGCATAATCAAAAACCAGCATGTAATAGCTGGTAAAAAGGTAATGTAAAGCTGTATTATGACAAAAGCAGAAAGAGAAGTAAATACTTGTTTTCCTAGAGATCAGCATCACAGTTTGTTGAAAGAGGCATATTCCTTTTTTCAAAATTATCCCCTTGTAAAGAAAAAGGCTTTTATCTAGTATTGAAATTCAGTGCCTTCTGTGCCTGCTCAGATCAAACACATTTCACATGCTAAGAAGGAATCTGAGTACATCACTGGCTGTGAATATAAACATGTAAAATATGCACTATAGGCGTGCAGCTAAAATTGGTGCAAGAGAGATCATTTTCATTATGAAGAGGAAAGTCTAAATCTTAGTACATACAACATAAAAAGATGATGTGTTGTTATAAAGCATTTTTACCACTACTCAACTATGGGAGTTTGATGATATGCATGAGTGCATGTAGTCTTTATATACAACTAAAAATCAGATCTTTGAAATATATTTTTTCACAGAGGTATACAGGTAATACTTAATGTGAATAGGATTGAAGCAAATAAGTTAAGGAGTTCCATACTACACAGGGCATACAGGGATGAATAACTTCCCAGATATGGTACAAATAGTGATAAAAAGTGTAATTAACTACAAAATGAAAGGAATTATAAAGCCATATGATTATGACTAATGCACAAAATACAGGACAAAATCAACTTACTGAAGAGTAACAGTTGAGGCACTTAAATAGAACTAGAGGAAATTATTGCTGAGGTCTTGAATAGGACTTCTTAAAACTCAGTTTTGAAAACCACTTTAGTTTTAATTCTGCTTTGCACAGTTGGGACACTTAAATTAGTTATCTAATGCTAATGGTTTGCTTATCTTCTTGCAAACAATCTCTTTAGGATAGGATGATACTTCTGTGACAGATTTTCCACTAGAGTGTTTTAATTATAATTTATTTCACTTCTTTCCTTAGAAAATTATGTAAGAATACACTGAGCTGGTACATTAAAAAGGGTGCTTAGATTTCTAAAATTTATTATATAACCTGAAATCTTTGCATGCTAGACTAAACAATCTTAATTATATTGCCATGTGCTAAATTGCTAAATTTTATCCTTGTTTTCTCTACCCTTGTGAGATTACATCAGTACTGCCTTCCGTAACTTTCACTCCTTTCCCACTTCCTTCTTAATTCAATATGAAATTGATTTCTTAAGGTTTTGTACTTTAGGAACATCAACTGTAATACAGGCTTGCTTAAATTCCTATTTGTATACATACCCAAATGCTAAAATGTGGCCTTTCTACTTCAGCCACAGAAGACTGTCAATTCATAGTTTATTGACACCTCATTTCTCATCCTTTAATATCATTATATAAAAGGCCTTAAATATTTTAATGGAATCAGGCTGTGAAAAGGCCTTCTCTAGGCCATCTCATAGATGTGAGCCTAGCTGATGTGAGTTTTTGAGGACCTTCATTACAAAAATATCACAGTAAGTGAAATTTTCTGCATGTTCTCTTTTCTGAGGAGGAGTTTTAATGAGAAATGTGCCACAGTGCAGGGACTGACATATATGTGGGCCCCTACCACAGTACCATGGCACACTCCACAGCAACACATCCTGGCAGCCAAGCTTGTCCCCTGGGCATCCTCTGTGTCACAGCACACTCCTGGCTGCCACAGCCACACAGGATGTCAAGCTCTAGCAGTCACTCACTGCTCTCTCCCCGCAGTGCCTTCACCTGGAGGGGCTGCCAGGCTCCCTTCCTGTGTTGAGGCAGCTGTTTTCACCAAGTCTGACTGGGACCTTTTCACCTCCAGCACCATTGCCATTCAGCCAGTGGCAAGCACCCATCTTGCTTCTCCAGCCCCTGACCCCACTCTGCCTTTCTTCCTCAATGGGTCATGTTGCGCCACCAAACCTGAGTGAGCCTGTGAATAGAAACTCTTTACAAGGAGAGAAGCAGGCTCAGAAACCAGTGTGTGTGATGGTGACATGACCTTGAAGATAGTCTGACGAATGCCGGGCCTGGCAAAAGGGAGGCTTAGGCCGACAGCTGGCTGCCAACACCGCCTGGCCCAGGCCACTGGCAGCACTCAGGAAATGTGGGTAACAACATCCGTACCCTGAGCACAGCATTTATTGACAAGGATCGAATAGCTTTGCTCTATGTTTCTTTGTCTTCATGCTAAATCCAGTGAAGGCATGGTGTGCTTCACAGTGCCAACTGTAAAAGTGTATTAACCACAGTGCACGGGGTAGAAGTTTCTAATTAAATTCTTTTGAGATTTTAAGGGATGTTGAGGACACTCACCAGTCATGTAGCTATTTGTCCATGTGTTCAATTTTTACCCGTCTGGCCAGTAAAAATTAAAGATGACATTTTGAGAGAGAATAGTATTATGAGTGTTATAGTAGTCTTGAGATAAGGGAAGCAGAATTTACAGGTTATAGGAAACACACCAGGGTCCAGGGGATTTTGACAGGGGGATACCAATGGCAGAAAGAAAACTCAGCACAACAAGCTCAGTTTTGGGAACTTAGCCTTGTCCTCCATGTTCTCTCTCCTTCTACCTCCTCTCAGAGCGAGCCCCCTTTATTGACACATCTCGTGATTTATAGTACATCTCACGAGAGAGCTTAGCTGTCTCAAAACCCCTTATCCTCCTGCCAATTACATAGAGAAGCCAACCAGCTTCTTCAAGTAATCTTTTGGCTTTCATGCTCACAGCTTTTATTTACACTTTTTCACACAATATCTCAAGGTTGCTGTGGACCTAAAATTAGAACACTCACAAAACATTCACACATGCTAAGAACATGCGGCTTCTTCCAGGGCCAAAACGACTTACTCTTTGTCTCCAATTTAGGTTTGAGGCAACTATGCTAACAAGTGACAGCAACAACAGGTTTCTCAGTTTGAGAGAGGTAGCTTTAGCAAGATCTTAGATACCACGGATCTTGGCTTGAGAAGGCTATCTCTTCCCCAGTTTAAGAAATGGTATTAGTTCTTTGTGAGTTGCTTATTAACCTTCCTTTCTGTTTTATGGTTTCCTTTCCTACTCCTAGGTGTGGTAACTCTGGAAAATTTTGTTACTTTCAAGTGTATTACACTGTTGTTACTTGCAACCCCTCAATCTCTTAATTCATAACATATTCTGCAAAGGAAGGGTGGGAATTTGTGGGATGATGGCTGGGGCTAACATTTAGAGGAGGCTAAGAATTCTTAGGGTAGAAGGCAGCAGCTGCACCCTGGATAGAACAGGCCCCTTGGATGGAATGAGGTTGAAGTGTTCCCATACAATGATAATTGTCTATTCAGAAGGATGTAATGGAGTGTGGAGCAAAGTGGAGACTACATGGCCCCTCACTGTAGAAATCCCAGCAGAAAGGGGGAACACTGTGGTACTTGTAAGTTCTTGAGACCATACAGTACCTGTCAGCCAAAAGAGATGGATGAAGGAGCTCTGCTGCTGAACCAACAACCATGTTGAATCCCCTCTTTAGGTGCCAAGACACAACCACTGACCACAACCTCCTCACTAGGTATGGCGAGAGAACTTTACACCAATCAGAAATAAAAGGTACTTATGACTAGAGTCACTCAAATTCCACCCAAGCATAAAGAAATAGTATAAAAATAAGTTGGGTATAGGGGAAAAATTATAGAACTCCACTGAAGCTGTTTGGCCAAGTCGACGGGCTGAACCTATCTACTCCCTGCATAGGGACCCCTGTTGGGTGATAATTATAGTCTATGCACATTAATTACTGCTATTAGTATTAGAGCTTGCTTTATAGTGTTGTAGATTGCTTTAAATGTATTTTTGCAGCTAGACCATATCACTGACAACCCATGAACCTGATTAACTTATCACAATTTGTATTAATAAAGAGTGTTATTCTGTACACTGTTAGCTCGTTATTGTAAGGTGCTAGCAGTCGCCTGCAGCAGATAACATTTTGGCAGGACACACTGAGGGCCCTCTACACTGTTGGCCCAGCCCTCCTGACAAGGGCAGCTGATCTCATGAATCTGTTGGTGAAGGGTCCCCTTAGGGGACGCCGACAGACTGGTCAGACACAGAGGGTCTCAACTCCCCTGGGGCACTGACAGACAAATAAATCACCCAGGGTTGAGAAAATCTTCCCTCTGAAAGGGTTGTACAAACCCTCCCCTTTCACATGACAGAGTTATTACTGCCCTTTTAACAGTTTAACTACTGCTGTATTTCTTCTAGACCAAGTATTGGTACAACTGCTAGCAAAAAACTGAAGGTATATGAGTTTTTCCACTGAGCTCCTATGAAAATCCTCAGAGACACTCCTCTTAGAAACTTGGAAAAATGGTATTTGAGTTCCATTGACACTGCCTGACTATTTCACTGTTTGACACTTTCATACATATATGACAGGTAGGTACTTCCAATGCTCTCTATAAAGACATAGGTTAGCTCTAAGTCTGTTTACAATGTATTTACAGGCAAAATTAAACATTTTTGCACACTGAGGGAAAACAAAAAAACCCAGAAGCTATGTATGGCATCAAACTACAGCAAGACATTGACCCAATCTGTTTGAGCACACGTGACCAGATTATATTTTTTGCTCCTTTGGAGGTGGGAAAAAAAGTCTGTGAGTAACTCAAAATAACTGGATGTTTCTGTGGCAACTGGTAAAGGGCGTTGTATCTCTCTGATGTTTAAAGTAGAAGCAGTTTTTAGAGATTTCTATTTGAAGTTTGCATACTGGTGTTTGACTTCAGGTCTTGGAAAGAAGATTGTCTACTTGTATTTTATCCTGTTGCTATTTAGAGTAAAATACAGAATAACAGGGACCATAAGAAAGGTGTACTGCTTTCTCAGGTAAGTACATGAATTACTAGGGTAAAGAACCATGCTTGCTATTATATTTTGGGTTTAGCCCAATTAATGATAAAAGTCTTTTATATAGCATAACATCTTCATCGGGTGGATTGGAAAACTGGTACAAGCAGAATAGCTTTATGGTTCATGACATGAGATTTTGAATTACTTGGGATGACTAGCATTAGAAACTATTATTAAGGTTTCAGGAGAACAGTCTAGCTGTGCTCTGTCAAATCTATCAGTACTGAAAAGTATTAACTCCATGGAGTTCTGTTCATCAGCTGAATTTTCCATAATATTGCAATAGGAATCGAGAGAATATATTAGACATAATACTCCTTATTATCATCCTGTTTCATACTATTATTAATTTAAAATTTTACAGATAATTGCTAAAATGTTACATCATTGCATATTTATCTTTCAAAATGTGTAATTATTCCAAAGTTTTAGTCCCTTCAACATTTTTTATAGTGACTTACTACCTTTACCACTTTTGTAAAGGAGAACACAGATTATTTTTGCAATAAAAATGTAAAGTCTTGATCAAAAATTAAGTTAGAAAGATTCAGTAGAGATCAAAGGATATAAGTATTTCCCAAATCTTAGTAGAATGATGTTGGAAAAACTTGTTCTTGACTTCATAAAGCTGTATAAGACCTTGCCCTAATAAGTTTTCATGCTATGAAGAGTATTTCATTAACACTTAAAGCTGATAGAAATAAACTAAACACAATTTCTTGCAATTTCTGAGCAAGTGTTTTGCTGTACACAAAAATAATGAGCATACCTGATTTACACAAAACAACAGTGTCACAGCATTAATAACAGCTACATTTCTTTAAATTTCTCTAAAAAATCTCTGCAGGTATCTCCGTCCAGATATATTTTCTTCTCAGAAGTGACAATTTAGACATGTAATTCCAAGAACCAGGATGTCATCTACCCACTCCCTGTAGAAAACGCTGAAGATAGCCCAAGGCAGCTTGTTACCGTTTATACACAGGCTATTTTTGACTCCCCTTCCAAGGTGCCTAAGTCTTATGCATTTAGTAGAAATGCTGGGTGCCTGACAAAGGACCTGTGGGATGGCCGTTTGAAAATTAGGCATACCATGGTTAACTCTTGAATAACCAGCTCCTTTTTTGTGTACAGTTTTTAGACTGAAATTTTCGGAATATGATTCTGATCTTATTTGACACAAAAATCACTGTAAAATGACCTGAAATAAGATCCTTTTAATTACTTTCATTACAACACAGTAACATAGAAACGAAAAATGCATTTTGATTGTTTCAGTGTTAACATGTGTCAGAATTGTGGGGTCTTCTTAAAGCATACGTGTTTTCAGGGATTTTGTGTTTCATTTCTGAAGATGTTTCTTTTCTGATGATAGTATTACTTCATTTGAGATGTGATACTTCATTTGAGTATTCAGTAGGTTAATTTATTTATATAGTGTAGTACATGGTTACTATGGATTAATAACTATCAATTATCACAAAAAGATGTACCATTTCTACTGATAACTAAAAAAAGTCTAGGGTCTTTTCCAACCTAAATGATTCTACGACTATTTTTTCTCTCTTCCTATATTTTAGAGTACACAAGGAAGCCATTAATTTTAAAATATTCTTAGTAGAAAAACGCAATTATTTTATTTATTGTCATGAAAACAGTTAATGTTGTTAAAAAAATTAAAATTAAAAATCTATTAGGATAAATGGTATAGAAAGAAAATGGCTAACTTCTCTGAATTTATGAGTGCACAGACCTTTGTGCCACTTCCAGGCTTAATGTTGCTTCTGCTGGAATTCCAGATAGCAGCAGTCTGCTGAAACATGAGTTCAGTTACCAAATATAGATGAGTGGGGTACGAATTACATAGTCACAGGGGACAGATGTAATGCACAAGCCACTGTCTTCTCAATGCTTACTGAGGACCAAGCAATCTTTAGTGAATAGCTGGAGCAACTTGAAGCCTACTTTGATAAAGAAGGAGAAAAACAACTTTACCTGCTATTAATTACACTTAAGACTCTGCATGGTGGTCTGCTTATCATAAGGTCTGTTTTATATTTTTGCTAAGTGTAGTTATTGTATTTTGGAGAGTAATTTTGCAGGATTTCAAAATTCAGAGAAAAAAATATGTGCCTTCTGCTTTAAAAAATCTTACCAGATACATTTCTTCCTTCATGTGATTCTTTTGAACAGATAGACTTCAAGGCATATTAACTAATCATTTCTCATGGGACGGGTTCTACAAAGTCAGGGTTCTTATGCTTTTCTTGAAATGAGTCCTTTAATTTTCTATGTTTTTCCATATTTTATTATATTTTACTCCAAAACCGTAACTTGATTAATTATTCATGTTTTTTCTGATAATTGTAATCCAGTACATTTTGAATTTACTATTTACCATATTATTCCTTAGAGCATCTATACTGTTTTTTGAATAAATATTTAAACTGCATGATATAAAAATATATTTCTACTTGGGAGTAGTTTTTAAATACATACAAATAGGACTCCATAAATAGCTGTATATAAGAATGTGGGAAGTACATGTAAACACTGATCTGCATGCAACATTGTATTTTATGTTTGTGCCTTTAAATGACATGGCTTTTCAGGTTACCTAATGAGTACTGATGAAGAAAACCGTTATAAATACATTGTGGTCTAACTTGGAGGAGCTAGAAATAGCATTTGAAAATCTGTAATTATGATATATATATATATGATATATGGTACTTCAGAGGGTTAGAGATACTTCACCTCCAGTTCACTGTGCTTACAAGTTGCGCAAATATAATAGTGGTTTTATGTATTACAGTGTGCTGAAAAATGTTTTTATACTGGAAGCTTCCATTCAGCTGTCTAAAGCTAGACATATTAATCCAGTTTTAGACACCAGACCTTTCTCCCCAGGAAGGCTATTAGCGTTAAAACTGGCCAATAACCAGCACATGTTTAAATTCTTTGACTTTATCTAAATATCCAGGTGCAGACTGATCTACCTAATTTTAGACAGTGGGCTTTGAAAATTATAAAGTATGTGGCCATTATATTTTTCTAATGGTAAAACTGAGTGTTAGGAAGAGATATGTTAATTCATAATACATTTGTTTTAATCATCTTGTCAGGCGGCTAACAATAAATAAAATGTCCTCCTACCCGTAGCCCATCGAAACAGAAGAAGTCAAAGAAGTCAAAGAACGTTATCTGAGCATGTAATGTGTCACTTTGAGATGTGAACAAGCTAGGAACCAGTATGTATGAGGTTTATATAAAGATATCATTTAAAGCACAGGTATTTACAAGTTGTCTAAATAGTAAACTAGCACCTTTGTTCATTTGAATGAACAAAGTTTTGTTCAAGCTTTAAAAAATAACTAAGATTAAGGAGACAGAATTTCTCCAGGTTTAACCCTTGGTTCCCTGGCATTCATCCAGTTTATGCCTTAACAGCTGAGCCTCTTGACCAACTGTTTGCTGGGCTTCTCAGGTTCATTCTTTAAAGCTGCTATGTGACAGTCAGTTGTACTGTACATAATTTTTTAGATTTTGTTGACAAGATTTTGGCATAGTTGCTAAATTTGTTGCTCTGTAGACACAGACAAAAGGAAAGATGTAATGCCACAAATAATAAATTTATCACTGTATTCTATAAAAACATATATCAAATCCTAAAATGCTTTGGTTTTCTTATACTTCTCTTTTATGTGTAGAGTTCTAATCTGTTGGCAAGACAAACAGGCATATCAAGAAATGCATATGCCAGGCCAAGAATGCCAATAATATATCAGTCAGTTAATGACTACATGCTGGGTAAGCCCTGGTGAAGTGACTAAAGGTAGTTGGAGCTTGCACAAGCTGATGTAAAATACATCCGAGGGCATCGCATGAATGTCAAGCCACTTATCTATCAGTGGAGAAATACTTTGGACAATTAAGAGAAAATATTTTTTTTAAATCTCATGCAAAATTGATCTCATAGAAACTATCATAAAAAGAAGAGAATTTTCCAGGGTAATTTAAACTGCTGACATTAAACTTAATAAAATGCTTTGCAGAAACAGCAATTGCATTTAAGATCAGATCATCCACAATCTAGTGACCAGCTAGATAAATAATTTTCTACAAGGAGATTTTCAGGCAAATCCTTCCTTTGGGAAAAGAGTGTTTTTCCTGATGCTTTGTTTCTTGCTGACTTTAAAGAAACAGAGACTGCAGATCCTAATTCTAAAATCATGTTGGGAAACTGGAGATGTATAGATGTTTCTGTACTTTGCAAAACTGGTACAAAACATACATTATACACTTACACTGTGCAGGATAATATATGGATTGTGAAATCTATTTCTTCAGTGTTTTACTTTTAGCACACGGTATCTTCATATTCCATTTATCAGTGTTGAGGAAAGTGCTATTAAATCAGTAACAAGTTTAAAACGTTAACACAATAGGTAAAATATTAAACACATTATCAGCATTAATCAGAAAGGACAACTTGTAATTTGTAATCCAAATATTCTTGTGTAGATCCTCATAATGGTTTCAGCTAGAACACTTTTTCTCTTAGAATTTGGTGGGTTAGTGTCTGGAAGGCAGTGCTATAGAAAAGAGAAAATTAAATATATTCCTCAAATATTCATAAGGCTAAAAGCAGAAAAAAAAAAGAAGAGTAATAGCATTGATGTGAAAGAACAATTCGGATGTCAAATAACAACATATATACATATTGATTCAGTGAAACTGAGCTTGTGCTATGCAATGTACAGACAAAGGATGTCTTCATACTTCTGAGGGAAGATGCATGAGAAAAATTACTCCTAAGTGCTTTCATTCCCAACTAGATAATTCGTAACCTCCACCCATTCTAATAGAAAATAAGGTTTATGATAAGTATTTCATGTACCATTGGGTTCTGCTCATCTCCCAGTTTTGTGTCTAGCTTATGGAAACTATAATATAACTGAGATTTTTTTAATTGAGAAGTTTTTTCATTAAGGAATTGTACTTGTGTCTTTCAGGATGCAAGATAGAAGCTGTGGCCAGGCATTACCTCTTTCTTTAATGCTGAAGGAGGCTTATTGTGCAGAGAGAGGCACCAATAAGGGATATTCTGAAAACATGTCAGAAGCTTCATCTTATCGCGACTTTTTCTATGATTCCCTGTCTGACATACCAAATGGTGAATTTTCAAGTGAACTTTCTGCCTTCCTCACCCAGGAGGAGATGTGTAAGAGCCTTGACATAGCTCGAGAAGCCATTGCCAATTCCATGAAGGAGGATCAGAATACAGCACCAGACTTTACTCATTATCTCAACACCTCTCTTCCTAGCCCTTTAGAAAAGCCTTCTTTCAGGGACAGCAACCTGCATGAGCAAGATGCTTTACAGAGGCTTCAAGCAAGCAGTCTGACTTCATCTGCTGCAAGTCACGTTCTTCCAAGGAATCAGAAAGAGCCATCCAGCACAACTCAGACAGCAGATAGTTTTGCCACAGTTTCTGGGAGGCAAGCAAGGACCTCACCTTTTCTGACTGCTAGTCCCAGCTTCATTAGAAGACTGAAACATTCAGAGAAAGGTGGTCCATGTGTGCCTATGACAAGCCAAAATTCTGAATCAACATCCCAAGGAGAGATTCCTTTCAGGAACAAGATGTGTGACAAAGCTGCTACATTCGTAGAGGAATTGTCATCTATATTTAGACAGGCAGCAAAGACAAGAGGCCGAAGTCCTGATGGGGACTCTTCTTCTCCAGACAGTGGATACCTGTCTCCTAACAAGAAACAATCTGCTTTAAGTACCTTAGTGAACCAGGAGTTTGACAAACCACATGAAGAGACTGAGCCTGAGGCAAAATTACATGGAGTTCGTCTAAATGGAGAACAATTTTCTGAAAGGGGCAACATCACTCAGGACAAAATGGTCCTTTGCCATTCCTTCATCAATATGGAAGAGAATGCAGCTTCACCACCTCAATTCACTCAGAAGCTCCGGAGCCAGGAAGTTGCTGAAGGAAACAAAGTACTGCTAGAGTGCAGAGTTGCTGGCAACCCAGTGCCTGATGTCAGGTAAGTGCTAGGTCACCAGATATCATGACCTGATTGTGGGAGATACCTAAGGACAGGTATCACAGTGGACCTGCTTAGAGATAGTCACAAAGGAACAGTCGACCATGCAGTTTTATGAAACACAAGGAATAACAGATTCTGATGTCTCTGCTTCTCTAGACTGTTTCATTGTTATCTGTTTGAGAAATTAATTTCTGGTTTGTTCAAGAGCCACACGGCAAAATTAGAAATAGAATTGGCTCTAGCAACATTCTGTGTGATTGTTACCTCATTAATCTAGGTAAAAGCATTCACAATTTGCCTCTAAAGAGCATATCACAGGCAGGTGAAACTTTTTTTTACTGCCAATTAATTAGAATGTCTCCAAGACACATGCCATGGGATTTGGGTTCTATCCTATAATATAAATTTTTCTAAATCTAGCCAAATATCCTATTGTGTAGGATATTTGAAGAAGACATTAAGAAGGTTTCCGTTTCAAAACTTCTTCTGAAAATTCATGTGAATTTTCTTTTATTCAATGACAAAAGCTAAAACTAACTGCCGGATAAGTTTGTCTGGTTTAGGTATTTTGTTTTATTTTTATTAATAACTCACAATGCTTTCCACTGTTTTCCTTTCTTTCTAAAGCTAATACAAATTAAGAACTCCATAAACAGTATTAGACACTTCACAGGTCTGAGCCTTAATGCTAATATGATTGGCTATCACACACAGACGTAGATTATACCTCTAGTTTATATAATGCCTCACAAGCTGTTTTTAATATTTTCTAAGGAAAATTGTGTCTAGAAATTCATGTTTGGACAGGATAGAATTCGTAGTTCTACATTCAGAACTTGCTCTAAGGTTCTTCAGTTACGTCTGAAGACAGCATAACTCTTTTAAAGTTCTCAACATTTCCTTTTTTTTCTTATCTTTTGCTGTGAAGTCAAGATTAAAAAAGTACAGCTTTGAAATGTTATGTTATAGCTATATGTGCTTATATAGGCTTTCATTTCAAGGTGAAAAGTTACCTTGTAGAAAAGTCTCCAGAGACTCTTGTATGTGTTTGTTGAAGACAACAAGATTGCTTTTATCCTTATCTGAGTCTTAAATGTATTCAAGAGAAGCTACATGTTGAGACACTGAAATTTTTACAAGGTCAAAAGATCATTTATGGAGGCATCAAGCATATTCAGTTGTTCTCGTATAGAAGGTGGAAAAAGTTGTACAACACTTGAGTTCATTGGTTATAATGAACAAGAGGCTAAGGTACTTCATGCCTTCTTTGCCTCAGTCTTTCATAGCAAGACTATTTGTTCTCTGGGTACCCAGCTCCCTAAGCTGGAAAACAGGGAGCAGAATGAAACACTCATAATCCAGGAGAAAATGGTCAGCAGTCTGCTATGCTACTTAAACATGTGAGATTATATGGGGCTGGTGCACTCTTTGCTGGGTAAAAAAACTGGCTGGATGGCCAGGCCCAGAGAGTGATGGGAAATGGAGTTACGTCCTTCTCGGAGCTGGTCACGAGTGGCATTCCCCAGAGCTCAGTACTGGGGCCAGCCCTGTTTAACATCTTTATCAATGATCTGGACCAGGGGACTGTGTGCAACTCATCAAATTGGCAAACGACATTAAGCTGGGTGGGAGTGTTGATCAGCTTGAAGGTAGGAAAACTCTAAAAAGGGATCTGGATAGTCTGGATTGGTGGGCCAAAGTCAAATGTATGAAGTTCAATAAGAAGAATTGTTGGGTCCTTCTCTTGGAAGTCTCCCTCTGGAGTCCTACAGGCTAGGGGCAGAGTGGCTGGAAAGCTGTCCAGCAGAAAAGGGGTGGTCAACAGCCAACTGAACATGAACTACCAGTGAACCCAGGTGGCCAAGAAGGCCAATGAGATCCTGGATTGTGACGCCACCAGGGCAGTGACCGTCTCCCTGCACTCGACTCTAGTAAGGCTGCACCTTGAATTCTGTGTTCAGTTTTGGGCCCCTCATTCCTGGAAAGACATTGAGGTGCTGGACTGTGTCCAGAGAAGGGCAACAAAGGACTAGAGAACAAATCTTATGAGGAGATGGCTGAGGGAGCTGGAGTTGTTTAGCCTGGAGAAAAGGAAACTCAGGGGACACCTTATTGGTGTCTACAACTGCCTGAAAGGATGTTTTAGTGAGATGGATGTCAGTCTCTTTTCCTAGGTAACAAGTGACACGATGAGAGGAAATGGCCTCAAGTATCATCAGGGGAGGTTTAGATTGGATATTAGAAAAAATTTCTTCACCGAAAGGGTGGTCAGGCTTTGCAACAGGCTTCCCACAGAAGTGGTGGAATCACCATTCCCAGAAGTGTTCAAAAGGCATGTGGATGTGACATTGGGGAGACGGTTTAGTGGTGAACAAAATAGTGCTGGGTTAATGGTTGGACTTGATATTTTAGAGGTCTTTTCCAACCTTATTGATTCTAGGATATGACAGCTAACATACTGTTACTAATACTTTTGAGTCATAAAACAGAGTAATAGCAACAAACAGAGTGACCACACTTAAGGAAAAAAATTATTACTATTAATTAATACTAAAGCACTTTTCACCTAATCTTACCCATCTGTAGATTAGATATTTAACCTGACCAAGCCACCCTAGACTCCATCAGCACTCACTAGAGAAAAGCACATCTACCAAAAGTAACTTGACTGTTTGGTACCTCAATAAGAAATTAAGGCAAATACTTCAGACTAAAAACTCATTATTAGTTTGTTATAACAGGTGAGGTGAATCCCCACCTATTCCCCCATCTCTATGCCGATAGATGGCACAGGAAGAAAAGTTGCTCTGGCAACTCACATGTACAGATAATGTAACTAGAAGGAAAAAACCTAAACAGTCTTTCTTACAGATGAGAGTTTACCATGATACATATTGCCTCGAAGGAACTTCGTTTTCCTACTATTTAAACATTTTTAACATCCATACTCCCACAACTTGAACAGCAAAAAGAAGAGAAAAAAAAGCAAAAAGCAAAAAGTTTCTTACCAATAAAACAAGAGTTACAAAAGTTTTTTAGAGGGCACTACTTATCAAGTTATTAATAAGACTATTAAGATACTGAGTCCACCTGTAGATGATACTGCTTTATTAGAATGGGAACACTCTTTCTGTTGGCTTGGATGTTTTTGCCACCATGAGAGTATTATGCTTGACAATATTTTTCAGTCCTACTGATTTACAAAATGCATTTTTGGGGACCAAAATGATCTTAGAATTGCCAGCAATAAGCATGGAGGAACTCTAAACCCAGAAAGAATTACTAAACATCCACTGCATAAATCCTAGGGTCAACAGGAATTTACTTTCATTACACAGGAGAAATCCCTCACTGGTGCTATAAGACTCATGTACTCTGGGTTTCCTGGCATCAGTACAAGTAAATTTCTGTTCAGAAGTGATTAGAAGTCGTGTATTTCATTTATGAAATGCAACATAGATGGTTTAGGTGAGTTTGACAGCATTAGTGAGGTTGCAGTGTTTAAGTAGCAAAGATGCACTGTTGCAGTTCTTCAGCATGCTATTGCTCTTATCTTGCCGAACATCAGTCTTCATTCAGTGATACGATTCCAGAAATGTACCTAAATATCAACTAAACTAGGAAATTGTGTACCAGCTATGGAGCTTTATTGCTTAGGTCTTTTACATCATCGTTATGTTCATTTCGGAGGCTGCTAATATGAAAATATTTACAAGAACTCTCAAAAAAAAAAACCCAAAAACTTAATATTCTTCCAATTTTAATGTAAGCTCTGCTTTTCTGAATCTTAACTCTCACAGACTCATAAAATAATAGGGCTTAATCACTGAGCAATATCAGTCATGAAAAATATTGCTGATATAATAGTAGATTATTTTAAAATCTAGTATACTTTTAAGTAATCACATCAGTATAAATTAATCTGTAACTTTCGTCTTATTTCCCTTTTGAATCCCATAATTGCGTTAGGCTCATAGTCTGTAGATACAACTATTGCTGAATTTCAGCAAATACACTTCATGCCAACTTCTCAGTCTCTTGTTAAGCTCCCTGTCAATTAAATACACCTTCATGGTCGACCCATGAACTGGTTTTACTTAATAATTATTAATAATGCTCCATCTGGTGACTTAAAGAAGACATATCAGTTAATAACAAATAAAAAAATTCTGAAGTTCTCACTAAAAATAAATTTACCCCTTAATCTCCATTTCATTATGGATTTTCAAGAGGAAAAATCTGGCATCTGCACCTCAAAAACTCATTTTGGAAGTCGATGCAATTCAGCCGTGTGTCCTTTCTGTAGTGACCCCGAGTTGGCTCAAGAGGTCACTCGCACACAGCTCGGGCGGCGTTTCCTCTGCGGGCCGAGTCGGGCAGGGACGGGCACAGCGCCCTTCCATGAGCGCTGCTGCGGAGCCCAGAGAGCAAAAACTAAAGAGACTGCACACACTTGAGCGCTGTTTGGATGAGACTCCAAAGTCTTTGAATACTGGGGAAAGGAGGGGGTTCTTTCCTTTAAAAGATAAGAAGTCATCCAAAAAAATCTGTAATGGATCCTATCTATAATGACAATTGCTGGGAACTTCTAAACAGTTTCACGGTATCATCTGGGCACACCACTTTCCTTCTTTCTGGAGCTGAAAGGAAGTTTTATGGTATATCCTAAATTATCCAATAAATAGTTACTATGATGCAGTGGAAAAAGGTGAGCCTGTTTAAAGCCACCGACGTATTGCAGAGCAGGTGGAGAATGCCTTCTGTTTGTGCCACTTTCAGAAACGTTTTCTGTAAAAGGGCGTTATATGGTTTAAAAAAATAAAAGCGAAGCACCAATGATACAATAGTAGTTGACCATTCTCTTGTATTTTGGTAATGAAAATAGTCCAGGTTTCTACAGCACTTCACTTACACAACTGTTTCATTACACTAGATTTCTGATTTGTAATACCTGTGGGAAAATATCTTTGGAGCATAAGCATGTGCATTTGAAATATTTACTGTTTTCTGAAGAAACTGGCCATAGGAAAAACTTGTTAAAGATATTGAACGTTTTGCGAAGACTTCTGAATAGGTAGAAAGTAGAAATGGATATTATTTGTATTGGCAAAAGAAGGGCTATAGAACAAGCTGAACAGCTACCTGGTCTGTGAGGTGTAAGAGTTGGCACATGCAAAACTTGCTGAACAGGAGATGCAGAAAAGGGCATGAGCTAGGGCTACCATAGTCTGTACTCTTGCAGAGAGCAATAAAATCTGCAGAATCCAGGCTTTCTGTTCTGATTTTTCCCAGAAAACCAGTTTCAATGACATAGCTACTGCAAATACTACTTTTGGAACTTTGTGTGATAAAAGTAGAGAGTATGTGGGATTTTCTTGGTGGTGGTTTTTTTTGGTTTTGTTTTTTTTTTTTTGTCTCAGCTGGGAAGAAAAATAGCCAGAAGCCATAGCTTCTAAAGTCATGATGAATTAACAGTAGTTTAAGTGTGACAAGAAAAGCACAAAGTTGTTATTTTGCCCAGCACTCAAAAAATTGTTCAGCTTAGTAACAAGCACAGCCAATATTTATGCAGCATGAAACATTGGTGGCCATAAGATCATCCAACTGGTTTACACCAGAGCAAAAAGCCTTCAAAAGAAACTACTTAGGCATTTCTGACCTTTTAGCATGCTATTGTTTTTCTATGCCTCACGTTTTATCCTGGATCCAAGTAATCTTTATAACTGCCTTTCTTCCCTTTTCATAGCTCTTTTTGAAGCTAAACTCTCCAAAGTCCTCAGCCTATACAAAGTTGAGCTAGAATCTTCCCTTATCCTGCTACTCTTCTTATGAAGCTAAAGACAATAAAGTTGCAGAATCTTATTACAAACAAAGAAACTATCAAATGTAGTGTAAGGACAAAGTGTCTATGTGAAGGTTATTTGACTAGGAAAGGCTCTTAAATTTTAAGTTCCTTGGACATTCATAGCTGTACACAGCTGAAAATAAAGCAGTAAGTGTTATGGTTTGAGTCATAAAACTTGACCAAAGTAATTTTTTCCTACAAGTGGAAAATAAGTAAACTTTGACAGAAGAACTTACAACTAGAATCCTAGGGTTGAAATCCAAAAGAAAATAACCAGTTAAATTTCACAAATGCTTACATTTTTTCAAAATTCAATGTCCAACTTACTAGTTCTACTAGCAGAAAATTACATCTCTTACAAGGAATATTTTGTCACTGGTCAAAACAGTTTTTATGTTTCTGAGCAGCCCAGATTCCAATGTAAGACCTGGCAAAGTATGGAGTGTTTTGAAAATTTTAGGATGTCTGTCTTCTAAAGAAGTCTAAAATATATAAAATATAAGTTGAAACAGAAATATTCTATGTTACTCTCAAAACCATTCTATCAGTTAGTAGCTGTCCTTCAAAGTGCATCAGCAGTGCAGAACTTACAATACCTGTGTTAGCAGTGGTCTAGCTAAAGCAAATGCCAGCTGGAAATTACTTAGACCTCTTCAGCATTTGGTTCACCACCTGAATTTTTAATTGGTTCTGAGGTCTGCCCTGAGCTGTAAGCTATGATTAAAATATTTACAGATATTCACCCAGATTCTGTAGTAGCACAAGAGATATTGGAATGTTTTGAGCAAAATATATTCTCTTCCTTTATCAACAGCAAATTGACACAAAAAAACCTCAAAACAAAATTAAACATAAATCCCTTTCCACATACTACATGGCAAGAACAGGGATTCTTTGCTTTAAGGAATCTCTTTGCTCTCATTATAACTCTTTTCTTCTCACAAGTGTTGTTTGTCTAGATTTCATTGTAACAAATACCCAAAATTCCCACCTAGAAACATGTAATCCATAACTATTCTTAGAAAGCAAATGCAAGGTACAGTACTTAAAATTAATATAAAACCAGACTACCTTGACTTCTACACCTTCAAAAAACTTATCCAGTTTTACAGCTTTTAAAGGCTTTGAAGTCTAAAACCAAGCAATAAACGATGTCACAACCAAAGTCTTACCATCAGGCACAGTTGCAAAGAAAATTGAACATCAAATTAAGTAATGCTTAATACAAATCTACACAGCTGGGTAAAACTCCAGGTGTGCAGGACAACAGTGACTGAACTACCTAAACAGAAGTTAGTAGATTTTTAAGACTTGGGAATATAAGACGTGTCACAGATGTTAGTTTCTGCTCCTTTACTAGGCACAATTTCAGGTAGAAAATTCTGTAGTTTAGAGGTAACATTTAGTTCTGTTTCTTCAAGTCTCTTATGGGGTAAATTTTGTAGTTGTAGTGAAACATCAGTGCATTGGTGGGAAATAGAGATATTCTACTAGTTCTGTAATGGTAAGGCTTTAATACTACTTATTTTTATCAAATAAGAGCATTTATTTATGTATATGTGGTAATGGAACACCCGTCCTAAAAATCTAGGAGTTAAAGCACAGTTTTTCATGTAGGAAAACAAGCTGTATTCAAATAAATAAACTTTTCCAAGGCTGCTGAGTGCAATACTCATATACTTTCCTTCTGGGAACAAGATAGAAAATTGCAAACCAGTTCAAAAAAATATAAATTCTCTGTTGGTTAACTTAACAGGTATATTCACTTAACCAAAATGGGACCAGTTACAATGCAATGGCATTCTCTCAAATATCTACAAAATCAATAAACAAAAATCTTATTATCTCTTTTTTATTTAACCATATATTCCTATTAATTGTTAAGTTAGAGAAAATTCAAAAAATAGATACTGCGTCATAAATCAATAAATGCCTTCAATATCTAAAGCAAGCAATCGTGTGACATATAGTAGGAAGAAAATGCTAGAGTTTTGGGTTTTATTTCTTTTGGTTTTTAAGGTAGAATTGCTTGCAATAACTCCTTCCTACAGTTAGATAGTATACACGCCTATGTTGGACTGTAAAGGCCATGAGTGGACACAGACATTCTTTATAATATACTTAAGCACAGAGATAAAGTAGAAACATGGAACTCTTAATGACAATTATCCATCATTAAAGCTTGAATGTGAACTGACTTAATTTTCACCTTATATTCTAAAGAAAACCCAATTTATTTAAACCAAGATAATGCATAAGTGAACTGACATGCTTATTTTCAGCTAAAGCATTGTTTTAATAGGGTGCTATGTTTTGAATTTGTGATGGAAACAGTGTTGATGACACAGGGATTAGTTACTGCTAAGCAGTAACTAATTAGTTATTGCTAAGCAGTGCTTGCACAGAGTCAAGGCCTTTTCTGTTCCTCACCCCACTCTGCCAGCGAGAAGACCGAGGGTACACAAGAAGCTGGGAGGGGACACAACCAGGACAGCTGACCCTCACTGACCAAAGGGGTATTCCATAACATATGGCATGACACTCAGCATATAAAGCTGGGGGAAGAAGGAAGAACATTTGGAATGATGACATTTCTCTTTCTAAGTGACCGTCATGCATGATGGAGCCCTGCTTTCTTAAGGATGGCTGACCACCTGCCTGCCCATGGGAAGGGGTGAATGACTTCCTTGTTTCTATTTGCATTTGTACATGGCTTTTGCTTTCTCTAATAAATTGTCTTTATCTAAACACGTGAGTTTTCTCACTTCTACTCTTCCAGTTTTCTCTCCCATCCCAGTGCCAGGGGAAGTGAGCAAGTGGCTGCATGGTGCTTAGTTGCTGGCTGGTGTGAAACTATGACAGTCCTTTTTGGTGTCCAGTGTGGGGCTTGAAGGCTTCAAGAGGATGTGAGATTTGATTTATTTTTATTTTATGCCGATTGCTGTCTAACTAGTATTGACCAGTCCTCTGTGCTTGCCATGGAGCTTCCTTGCCTGACTGTAAATTAGAGTCTCTTGCTCATTAGTGGCTACATTTTGCTTTTGCTGCTTGCTGTAGTGCTGCACGGCTGATCACGTTACTCTGCTGTGGCTGGGAACATTTTAATAGTCCTGGTGATGCCATGCCACCCTGGGCTGGCAGATGGCCAGGCCTTGGCTGTTGTTTCTGGGCTGCTGTACTGGACAGGCTAGAACTCCAGTGTGAACAAGAGTTGAAAGGACTGTGATCTGCGGATGAGCCCATGTGTGAGCAGGACACCCCAAAGCATCTGTGACTGTGGATAAGCCCATGCCAGAGCAGGTACATCTCAAAGCATTTGTGCCTTATATTTGTGCCACAGCAGGTATACCTCTGAAAGGAGGTTAAGCCCATGCTGGAGAAGTTATATCTCAAAGTATCTGGGACAAAATGCTGCAGCAGGTACCCCTTGAAGCATCAGTGGCAACATGCATTCTTAGCTCCAGTTAAATCGCTTCACTCAGAATTTTCTCCTTTTTAAACTGTAGAAACTTACATTAAGGTAAATGACATAGCTATTTATCAAACATCCGGTCGACAAGCAGTGTAAACCAAACCTTTTAAAAACCTTCAGTGGCCAATTGATATGTACCTCAAACAGATAAACAAATGTTACTTAGTGTATTAATGTTTTTAAATAATAAAAAATTCCTCCATGGAAGTTCTAATGCGGAATTGAAGATTTAATAAAAAGTGGAAAAATGTAACATTTTTATAAGGTCTTAATTCTGACAGACTAATGCCTAGAAAATCTAATTCTCTCAGTTGCTGCATAGAGAGTACTCAAAGTCATTTCCATGATAATCAATTAATAAGATTTATGTTCATAGAATCACACAATAACAAAATATTCTCAGTTGGAAGGGACCCACAAAGAACATCAAGTCTCAAGTGAATGGTCTATACAGGGATCAAACCCATGACCTTTGGTGTTACTAGCACCATAATTAAGCAACTCAGGCACAAACCTGAGCTATCTAATTTTGATATTATGTATAATATAACATGGGTGCTATATTACAGACCTGTATGATATTCCAAACTGATACAAAGAAATAATGGAAATTATACCAATTTCTGTTTCTGTACTTTACTATCTTTCTTAAATATATATTTTTATCTCTATATTTTTATATAGAGATTAAAAATATATATTTTATATATTTTTTGAATGTTTCTAAAGCTATGATTATACTTAACTTGTCATCCAAAGGAAATTTGGAAAGAAAAAACTTGGGTGGGAAAATGCTTGTTCTCATTTTATTGCATAGTTTCCCCAAAAATGCTTATAAATCTCTGCTTCTAGAAGGAATTCTTCAGATGTTAATTTAGGGAGAGCTTGGATCATAGTTAAGGAGCAGTATAATATAATTCAAACTAGAATGATGAACTTAATTTTTGTAATATGTATCTCCCACTCACTACAGACAGCATTTGTTTGTTACAGTCTTTACTGTAAATTAATAACAATATTAAATATATCTAAATACTTCAATCTTTTGTCCCGTAGGAAAATAGAGATGGAAAACTTAATTCTCCTTTTATGATTTCCTTGAGGTGTTTGTATAGTGATTCTCTTGTACACTGAAGAGTTAGGGAAAACACTTGTAGTCTTACAGAGGTAAACGTTACATTATGTTCTTTGCCTTTTTTCCAAAACAGCATTGCCGCTAGTGAGGGCTTTCAAGTTTAATTGGGGAAGCTTGGGACAAAAAGAGGCTTGATTCTGTCTGAGCTTCCTCAGACTTGCCATATGGCCAGAAGGAATCTATAAAAGCCTGTTTTCCACAAAACCCATGAAAGGTAATTTTGGGGGACTCCTATAAAGGAAGTAGGTGGAGATGGTGACTTCAGTTGACTGGCGAATTGTTACAGATGCCAGGCATTGCAATTCTAGAATCCGCAGATTCCGAGGGTGGTAATTCAGAATTTCAGTCTAGAATCTCTGTTCTCAGAGGATTTTTACATCACTCCCTTAAAAACAAACGAGCAAACAAACAAACAAAACCAAACAAGGAAAAAAACCCCTAACCTAAACCATAGCATAAATGAGATTAACTTAACCTCGTTGAATTGAGGATACACCACTGTTGCTGTAATTCAGATAAGTGGCAACCTGAAAATCAAATGCATGTGTCCTTACGTAGTGTGATATTGTAGCCCAAGTCACACCAGAGCCCAGGACTGGCATAAAACACACAGGAAATTCCTACATAAACTGATGCAGAAACCAGCTTTCAATTAAGGCTTTTCTAGGTTAATAGTTATAGCAGGCCCAACATATTGTGTTCTTTTTGTCCTCAGGACTGTTTGTTAGGTATATTACAAGGGAATAGGAACTAGGTGCTTTGAATTGAGAAGGAAGATGCAATATGAAAATGCTCCTAGATTAATATTTTTGGATAGATAACTTTTAACTGACTGTAGTCATCAAAATTCAAAGCAGACTGTCTTACTCTGCCTCCTGCCTGTTTGCAAGGTGGCTCTACTGCATCAGTCTTTAGTACAAGGTTGGAATACACTTCAATACTTTGCATTTTAAACACAGATTGAATTAATTGATTATTGCTTCAATTAACCATAGAGTCTGCTCTGCTGATTTTAGTGTAATGAATTTTGACTGACTAAAAGACATTACAGGTTTCTGTATGCAGCCTCTATTACAGGAGTGGATAGTTTGCTTGGTATTGTATATTTTAAGGTTTCCACACGATGTAATGTCTAGATACTTCAAATGCAACAAAAATGCATGTACACCTATGGCAGTGTTGATCCCAAGGATGATCTTGATTTGCTATACTATTATTTATTCATAATATAACAGCTATTCATTTTTTTGCCTTTTCTGGCACTCTCAAAGTTTAACTTGTTCACCTATAAATGATTTCTAAGTAGGAAACAGGAAAAGAGTTCAGTGTTAACATGAAAGTGAACACTGCTACCCCAACAAACATCTCTAGACTGAATGCATGCAATGCTATCCATAATTTTTCTGATTTTGGAAAGGTCATTGTAATGTATTATATGCAAATTTAAATTTTAGACCATTTGGAAAATTAATCGCTCTATATTCTAATATCCTCTCAGTTTAGAAATAATTTGAATGGGGTTCTTCATGCTTAATTCAGAAATCAGAGCAATTCTATGGGATTTAGGGTGCAAGTAAAAATGTTTATTGCAGCAAATGGAATTTTTCAAGAGCATGAAAATTTCCTCCTTAAGTCCAATTGTCTGTCTGGTTTTGTTGTACAAATGTATAGTTAAGACAACCCTGCAGATGATAAAGCCAAGAGAATAGCCACAGAAACAAAGAATGTTGTTCTTCCGATCCTTTAGTTCCTCCCCCTGCCCCCTCCTTTTACTTAATTGTTTTAATTGCTCTAATTGCTCTTAATTACTCTAAAAGTTCTAATTTGGTATTTCAGGTAGCCTTTGGAAAAATATCAGTTCCTCACCTTTTTGTGGAAAAGAGATTGCGACAGTTGGGTTGAAGGGAGATACTATTTTTAGTCATGCATTTTTATATTGTTAATGTAAAGTGAAACATTATCTAAGAGTGGATTAATATTTAATTTATGGAATGAATATCCAAAAGCACAGGGGGTCACACACTAAGAAATGGGAAACAATCTACAAAAGGCACACTTGTGAAAAATCTTCTTTTTATTCAATTCCCTTCTGTGCCTTGAATATCTTAGTAGTAGAAGTGAAGTTCTTTTTATCTAAAATGCTCATTTTTCTCCTAGAGCAAGTTATTCAGTCTGGACTATCAGTTCTCCATTTTCAAGTGAGAGTAAGAGAATTCATACTAATCTTTGTGAAACAAAATTCAACTTTGTTTTTCAGTAAGGCCCATGTTCAGTTAATTTTTGTAGTACATGTTATAAATTTCCCATGAATACAACCTGAAGCCTGACTCACTATTGTAATAGGGTTATACACCTACAAGAGGCATGGGGCAAACAGAAGCATAGTAGTCTAGAAGCATGCACCACTGGCTGCCGCAATAGAGGAGCCCCAAAGAGGAGATATAAGGACACCCTGAAACAACAACTCAGTCTTGGCCATATTGACCACCATCAGTGGTCCACTCTGGCCTCAAATCAGGAATCATGGAGACACACCATCTATAACGCTGATGCCTCCATTGAAAACTCATGTAGAATTAGTCTTGAGGTGAAAAGACAACGTAGAAAGAACCGTGCCTTGTCAATACCACCCAAGGAGACTTTCAGCTGTGCCTTTTGTTTCCTGACTTGTCTATCCCACATTGGCCTTTTTAACCATCAGTGCATTCGTAGCAAGCGTGGGTAGAGCCCTTCTCATATCTTCGTTTGCAAAGCTTAGCCATGATGATGAGTCTAGAAACAGAAGTCCTCACTTCAGTTAAAGTTGTGTTTACATGTTTACGGATTTGCATGGTGTTCTACTAAGATTACTTTTCCAGTCATCAAGAGTTTTGAGAAACAAGCTAAAGGCAAAAAACATTGTTCTGTAAATATGTTGCCCCTTGCTGCCTTAAGGAGCACAGGACTATTTCTAAGTTACTTAGATTAGGACGATTTATCTAGCTTACTGCAATTCAAAATGAAATGTCTGCTTTTAATATTTATTGACACTTGCATAGTGGTGGCTGACAACACTGTACTGCACTTCTGGCAGCTTATCTGTGCTTTCTCATGAAGAATACTGTAAAAGCTTCATTAGATAAGGAATTTCAGGGGTAAAATAAGCAACTTTCAATTCCATAGAAAGGCTCTTCACATGCTAATAAAGACTCTTGGAATGCAAATCTCTGACAGTGGTAGATGTGAGGAACCACCCGTGGATGGATCTTCCCGTATATGACTAAGGCATATTGTGAATTGGCAGTGCAAGAAAACTGCAGTATATACAAACATGCTATTTACGGGTGCAATGAAAGAACTGAAGAAAGAGCCACTACTTAGGAGTGCCAGAGAGAGGCCTGAGGCACTACCCTTAGGAATGTTTTTTTTACTAGGTCAGTCTGGTTTTGACATCTCTTTAAGGACTTCCACTGCTGTCATCAAAAATCTTATCTTCTGCTCACAGGTAAGGAAACTGAGGTGCATAGTTTACTGGGAATAGATTTAGAAGGAATGCCACAATCTGACTGCCTTTTGTACCAATCACGCACTTACATATTGTCTTTCAATAGAAATATACTTATTTCTACCTATTAAGCTGCAAGTAGAATCATATATATTATTATAGGGAGAATGTCATGACAATCACATACAAGAGAACAGATGAAGTTCCTAGTGTTTTATTGTATATTTTTTATCTATACTACTAATGGGAAATTCTGCTTTAGAAATTTATTTTAGTAATTTACCTAAAAACATGAAGTGATTTTTTTTATGGAAGGATATTTAACACTACTATCTTTCCCTACCTTCTTTTTCTTTTCCTGAAACCTGTATCTTAAGTAACAGCAATTTCTTTTCACAGAAGGACAAGTATCTGTGAGAAATAAAGTGACGTCACAACTCCTTACATCTGTCTACCAATGAAGAGTCTTCATCTCTCGCTACTTTTTCCTTTACTAATTCAGAAAGTTTTCTCTTTCACAGAGTAGGATAGTTCCACTCATACATGGGATCCAGAATCTAAATCTAGGGGTATTCTTTTCCCCCCCAGATTAGGTCTGGTTTTCAAATATAATTTGGAAATCAAAGTAGGCCATGAAAACTCAGCTGCAGTGTGTCAGTTAGGACAGGGAACTTCCTCTATGTTGTTGCAAGGTATTTTACTTATATGCTTATTCTGCTCTCACTGGAATATAATTAGGAATTTCGACTAGTTGTACCTCTACTTTAGCCTCTTGCTGCATTTTTTTTTCTCTTATGAACTACCTCAGCTGAGCTAGTTCATTTAATTGCACCTAAATTAAGCTGTCCTCCACTTCTGTGGCGTGAAGTTGATTTTTCTTCTTCCCACAGATAGAACAGGTCTGCCATCAATCTGAAATTCTTAATACATGAAATGTGTTAAGTCTTTCATTAAATTGCTGCTCACTTGTTCCTTAGAATAACTCTATTTCTTTTAATTGCTAAGTAAGTTTTCAACCTTTGAATCCTTCCTTGACTGCTGTTTGGCAAGTAGTGCAAAGGGAATAGTTTCATACCATTTAATTTTTGCCTGCCATATTATATTTGATCCATTTTCTTGTTTGTTCATTTACATTTAGTGAACAGCACAAAAACTATTTCTTAGTACTTTTCCCTGTACTCAAAATTGAAACCATCCAGTAAGTTATATAATCTCCCTCAAAATAGTTGGTCATACAGGAGGTATCTAATAATAGATTCTTTGAAAAGAAAGGCTTTTTTTCTCATTGGCCTTTAAAAAAACAGTGACTAAATCCATGGCTGAACTAAAAATCAGTAAAGTTTAAAAGATTCAAGTGGACATTAAGAATGGAAGCATCAAAAATTTGAATATATGAAATCACATCTCAAAGATACTGGAGTGTGGAAGATGGTGGGATTTTTTGCATAGTATTCTGTCATCCATTCCATGTCTATTAGGAGCATCTCTAAAATGAAAATGTAAACTTTTCATTCACGTCTTGAAAAATGTAATGATAATTCTTAATACCTGTTTTCTGAACAGAAAGGGTTTTTTAGAAGGGATTTTGGTGGTGAGTTAACACTATGAACACAAAGATATAATCTTCAATATAAAACAATTATTTGCACCTGTGTTTAGAGCAACGGTAAGCTATTTAAATTGTGGAGTTTCTTTGTTGGTTTCTTTGTTCTGCAGTGTATCAAGGGCTAACATAATCTTCTCAGGAGGAAGACACATGACTGTCAATCTGAGGGAAATTCACTCATTTTACCATAAAGAACTGTGCTTTGCTTTTCCTTACTTTAATTAAAATTAAAAAAAACAATAATGAAGGAAATTGCATGGCATATTGAAGATTACTGAAACAAACATGCTGGAGATTAAAGTAAAGTAATAGTGCTTGATAATCTTGGGCATATTTCTGATACATTTTGAGAAGATACTATTTATTCAGTTTTCAGACTAAACATTTCTGCAAAGTCTTTAATTAGTCATTTTTCACATTTATAGCATGAAAGTAAGTTTCATATTGTGTTTAATGCATCACCAGTATTATTTGAACCATTATGCCTGCAAAAAAATATGTTACTGTGAGTTAGATTGTCATCTTTGAAGTCCTATGAGGCAGTCTAAAGAGCTAGTGTTTTTAAAAAGAACTGTTTAACACACATCAAATGTTCAATCTGATGTATTCCATCTTGCCTCCCAAAAAGACCTTGCATTGTGGGCTAAAGGAGGAGGAGAATTTCTGAGGCTTTTAAAATATTGCAGGCATCTGGCATTCTTCTAAAATTAAACTTCCTTGCATAAGCTGAAGCAGGATAAGATCAACTCAATTAGTTGTTCTCTTACGTTTATTTAGTGAATCCTATAGAATAAAACTTAACCTTTTCTTGCCTTGCTGAAGAATGAAATGACAAAATCTTTCAGATTGATCACTCGGGTTGGAGGGAGACACATTTCTGACAGATGCAGTCCTTCTACATAATAGCTCCAGGAAAATTTTAAATTGTTCTTGACATTGCTAGTTGTTCAGGGGTTGACGGGGAAAGAAGGAAAGATCACTATTTCAGTACTGCCTGTAATGGTAGCTCTTGTACTAAAGAGTTCACTTAAATTTAAAATCCTGAATAAATAGAAAAGCACCATAGTAGAAAAGAACTCGATTGCAAAGGTGCCATGGTGCAGGCCACTGCCAGCTTCCTCACTGCCCCGACTAGCCTTGACGACAACGGTTGCCACGCTGGACAGGCATGGAGCACACCTCTGACACAGTCACTGCCACTGCAGGGAACTGCAGGGAATGCGCTTCAGAACAGACGAGATCTCGTCACCCGTCTGCCCTGGGCGGAAGGGCTTGGCTGCACACTGCATCAATAGGCAAAGAAGTAAGGGAGACCTTCCTGGGTTGCAACTATCTGAAACTTTATTCCAGGCTCTGAGGCAAACACTCCTCAGAGCCCTTGTAAACTCCAGGGGGGACAACCCAGAAAGGCATCGAGCCCTTCTGTGCAGTCGCTTATAAACAAGGGAGGGTTTAGGGATGGAGTTTAGGGAGAACCAATAGGAACAAGGGATAGAAGGGACTAACTCATTAAGAGAACCTCAATGGGTTGAGGGAAGGAGTGGTTTAGGGAACAAGAACCAATAAACTAGCCAGTAGCTTAGAAGGTTCTGGAAGGGAAGGAGGGGTCAGGGTACATATAAGGAATGACTTTGGAAGGGACTGGAAAAAGGGGAGGAGTCCAGGGGTTTACATCATAGGGGTACATACAGAACCAAACAAGTATAAAATAGGGGGATAACAGAACATACCATAATACATGTACAACTTATTAGGAAAACAAAAAACACACCACCACACAAAGGGACTTATTTAAAGGCGATGATAAGTCTTCAGTCATATTTTGAAATACTCGCAAGTGTCCAGTGCTCCAGTTTGTTAATTAAAGCAAGAAGTTGCATGCTAAATTGATTTTGAAGCTCATCAGTGTTTAATCAGAGCAAACCAGAGACAGGAAGACTCCTGACTGTTATTTCAGTATTCTAACAATCTGTTCATACTTCTAAGCTTCTAAAAATCAAGAATGTTGCACAATCAGTTCCAGTTTCAAAATACCCTTTGTTATAAAGGCAGTGCAGTAAACAGGAAACTAGGAGACTGATTTCAAGGGTCTGACAGATTAATGTACTTTCCACTTACAAGAGTCTTAAACTCTTGTAATGAAACACGGGCATCAGTGATAGATAACTGAAAGGCAGGATAAGCTAGTGAACAGAAAAGAGCTTTGCCTTCTGTCTAGAGTAACCAGGTTACAGAAATAAAGAAACTTGTAGTACAACAGACCTCATGAGATCCCTTGGCTACTCATTCTCTGCATAGAGCACAAAGATATCCCAAGATGCAAGAAAGTCAAGTATCATTCAGGGATGTAAGCATAAGACATAGTTTAGTGGATGAAACTTGGTGTGTGCAACAAATATGGTTACTATTATTATTACTACTGTTTGTCCTAATCTTGTGGGAGTGTTGCAATTTTAACGGCTTGGGTTTTACTGCATTTTTGTAGCTCTACTGCACCCCAAGTATAGCCACCTCTGTGGTACAGACCTTTATAAAGTCACTCTGTTACGGAGAACAACTAGACAAAGCTGTACTTTGTGGTGGTGGTTTTAATCAGAGGATCACATCCCATTCTAGAGGTAACTTTAGAGTTCAGAAATCCTAACCCCTTGATTCTGCTCTTTGTTAGTACTGCTCTGTGTGTACTTCCTGAAATCTCTTCTGTACATACAAACAGACATTGATATCAGAATCAAAGATGACAGTCTACGATGCTTTCACAATACACTGGATCTCTCATGCAAACCTCTGCATTGGCTACATGATGAACAAAGCTGCCATTTCTTCCAGTGAGACAAATTACAGATGCACTGTGTAACTTCAGTAAGCCCAGCAAGTTCTGTAGAGATTTTCTTGCCTTGCTTTGAAAACAAAACTCTTCTTTTTTTGTTGCTTTTCCACATAAATCAGGAGAGGAACTTAACGTGAGAAAAACAATTGGCAAATAATTGTTGCAAGTTTTTTAAATATATCTGAATGTTTTTCCTTATTTGCATGTGGTTATATTTTTCCATAAATGCATCTTCTGGCATGTCTACTTTGGGTTGACAGAAATAAAACCATCTTTTCACTTCATATTTGAATCTCTTTCACTTTTCTAATTTTATGTTTCATCCAACCTTATAGCCTGAGAACCCTTTGAGAGTAGCCATCATAGATCTAATAGAATACTTTTACTATTTATCACAGCATAAAGGCAAAATGAAGAAATGCTGAGATTCAGTGATGTTTTTCTTAGGAGGAGCTACTTAAAAATACCAATGGAAAAAATGTTGATCTGTGTTAGGGCCAAATATTGGCTAGAAAGGAAGTATTTTGATTACATTGTAATAGTATGAAATATCACCTAAATAATGAAAGGCAAAAGGATATGGCCTTTTACTCTACAATCTCTTTGGCCATCAGCCAGAACAGGAAATTTTCTCTAGGAGAGTGAAGATATCAAGTAACTTGAAAAGTAATATATTTTTAGAGACACTAGTTTCTTTGCGCACTGCTTTCCAGAATTAGTTTGTCACCTTAAAGAACAGACTTCTTGTTTGAAAAGTGGATTGCAGTCTATAATACTCTTATTCTGTATTTATTTAAAATATATTTTAATTGGATGGAGAGAAAGGGGAAAAACTACAGAATGCCATTGTTTTAGTAAGGACCGTTATTACTAGTGAACAGCAGTATACTGGGAAATATGCTAGAGAACAGCATATATTATTCATGACTATAGTATAAATGTACTATAAAGTCAAACGCAAAAATACCATATTTGCAGTATTTCACTTACGGAACTGACCCTTGGCATAGTCAGTGTCAGCAATAAATCCCAGAAAATGTAGTGATGGGTCCTACAATTATATTGTTTCTCCCATTTATTGTACCAAGTGAGTTGGTTCACTTTTTTTGAAGTGGTGAGACCATTGTGTAAATCTACATAGAACCAAGGTAGGGGAGAGAGTGGAGGGGAAGAGGAAGGCTGTAGATAGTTTGGGGGATTTCAAATCAACCTTGAAAGGATTTTGGCTACTGATGGACCTTTCAAAGAACTGTTATTTATTGTACAGAAAAAGGTATGCTGCTAAAATTTAAATAGTGAAATATGATTTTGCTCAAGACAACTGCAAATTGTTGACCACTATTCTACTTGTGAGGGCAAAGCTATCACAGTATATTATTATATACTAAGTAATACCTGCTTTCAGAAGGTGCACTTCAGTTCATAACGCCTTTGATATGTCACTACCTGAATTGTGATAGTGATTATTTCTTGTCTCAGTGAACAATTGAACAGTCACAGTAACTTAAAAAGGCATGAGCAGGATGCGGTGGGGTGGGGGGAGTTAAGACTCAGACAAAAACATTCCCTACCATCAAGGCAGCCTGATCCCATCGAGTAGGATGGATGTTGCAACAGAAAGTGTTTTGGAGGAAATGTAAGATTCCTTTTTTTTTCAGTTCCATGCAGGAACTCTTCCGTGGATAGCATGGGAGAATCATTACCAGTCATGTTAGTGCTGCGTGCATTCTGGTTCATAATGCCAGATACTGTAATGACATCACATCATAAATTATTTCTTTGGGGGTATCCACACCTCCCTTAATTGCTTCTATCCTTTGAAGACCTGCTGATTACAGCTGCATTATCCCTCAACTTCAAAAGTCCCAAGCAATTAAAAGGTTCTGGGAAGGATTTTGTGACAGCTAAGGGTGTGGGATTTTTAGGTTTTTTCTTTTAAGAGAGAAATGAGCAGAAAATTAGGTGTTTTGTTTGCCTGACTTAAAAAAAAAAAATTATGTCCAATAATATATATATTATCCTGCCAGTTCTTTAGGGCATATTTTAAAATTTGATACAGGGCAACCTTTGTGCTAGAGATGTGCCTTTTGCCACTCCTATGAAAATCCACCCAGAGCTGGCCAAGTTGCAACCTGCAGTTCTTTCTGGATTTATATGTGGTTCCATGATTGAGGAATTTTGCCCTCAAGCAAAGATTATGTTTCATACTGGCTATGTTCATCTTGGAACACAATCCAAGCAGCTTAAAGTCTTTACAGGCTGGTGGATTTCTGTGCTCTCCATTAGGCTAGAGTAACTGGGACAGTTTGAAGAGAAGCTTTGACCAGAAGTGTAGGGTATGCTTATGATCAGCACAAAATGGTATAAGGCACTCTCAAGAGCTGGGAACAAGCTGGGAACTGACCAGACTAAAGCTCTTGAAAACTGGGGAAGCGGAGAAGGACGTTGTTAAGAATGCTGGAATTGCAATCCAGTAAGGAAGGATAGAAGGAAGGGATGGAAAACAAAGAAAGCTAAATAAGAGGTCAGGGTAACACTGGGCCTGTGCTAAACATGTGAAGCACATGGTTTAGGGCTGCCCAGACAAAATGCTAGAGATGTAGGAGGTATGGGACTAGGATGGGTGAGGACAACAGCATTCAACTGTCTCACTTGGTATTTAGTAAGTCACAATTTTTCATGGCAGACTAAACATTCAAATGCAATTCCATACCTCATTGTGATACGGTATAATAGAACTTACCTTGTTGGCTTGTTCCAAGAAATATAAAAATGCTTTCAATTATAAGTAATTGAATTGAATTGAATAATTGAAGTTCTAAAGTCAAGGACTCAAAATGTAAAAAACAAAGTTTCACTCAAAGAATATACTACAATATGTAATTAAGAAATCACATTCCCCTGCCCCCTCCTCCATGATCTTATTCATCAGATACATTAGAGGAGTAAAATCAAGAAAACAATTTTATAGAACTCTTACCTTCTTTTGCTGCAGTTGGAAAACATGAGTAGTGAACGAATACTGAAAATTAAGCATATTATTCAAGGTACTGAGGTCAGTGTTTTCAGATGCAACTGAAAGTAATACAAATTCTGCTCTAAATACATGCAGCATTATATATTCTCTGGAAAAAAAAGTTTTTAAATATTTCAATCATATTTTACAATCCTACTTGCAAAGCAGTGATAACACCTTATATGTCACTATTAATTCTGAACAAAAAAAAAAGGTACTTATGAACTATTCGTGTAGAGGAAAATAAAAAAGACCACAAATATTAATAATTGTCTTAAAAGTAGAAATCCAAATGTTTGATGAAGCCAAGTTTATGAAAGAGATGGAACATGAATGGGCATGGATATAGAAAGTTTAGGACAAATGAAGGGAGGACAGGTTCCTTTTGGTCTCTCAGATCTTTACATTTGCCCTTCCTGTACCATTAGCACATGTTGGAGAAACCTGGTAACAAACAGTCCCATCCTTTCTTCTCTCAACACCATTATCTGCTCAGTTATTTCCCTCCAGAGTATATGTTTGCTATTTGATGGTTCCTAACATCTGAGTGCTTAACTTCTTTGCAATGCTTTTTAATGTCCTAGGCTTGTATGCAACATCTTTTACTTTCAAATACAATATTGAAAGCTCATAACCCTCAGTCATTATTCATGAGATGCACAAAGTCAGGTTGTCATACATACAGCTGCTCCAGCTGACTATAAAAAAAATCATAAATTGTAAAACTATTTGAGAATGATTATTTAACCTGTGAGTTGAAAAGATTAAAATACTCAGAAAATTCTTGTATCCTTTGAAAAAACATGAGGAATCATTCCTCCAAACCTGCTGAAAAGAAAGGCTAACAAAGATCATATGCAAATAAATGTTGCTGTTAGATGAGCGGTTGCATGGCATGAGTCTTACATTCTTCAAGCACATAAAAATGACCACTTTTACCTGTGGGGAGTATTTTATCAACACATTTTATTCAAACAATACCCATTCTTATCAACCAGAACCAGGTTCAGTCTTGTTAATGGGATGAATTGGCAATGACTTCTGTCTGCATAGCAACCAGCAAATATTGTTCCAGGGGTCTGGAGTAAAAATGAGAGGTGGGGCACATTGGGGCAACTTTACTCATGCCAATAGCACTCTACTGCAATTCCCCCTCCTGACAACCCCCTCCCCATTTCATGGATGTGAACAATTTTAGAGTATGATCTCATCTAAAAAGTTTAAATACTTGGCACTTTCATGACAGGAAAGTATTACTGATTCTTCATGAAGAATTTAGCTAGGAAGCATTTTTAATTTTCTGTTA
>WEIV01016617.1:216777-234910 GCA_013390005.1 Calyptomena viridis | reverse complement strand
GGTGTTACATACTCTGGTCCCAAAACACATATGATTTTAAAAACATGAATAGCCCTCATTGCCTTCAGTAACATTACTCATATGGATACACTTATGCCCATACTTAAGTGCCTTTTTGAATTAGGCTTCAGTAACATTTAGCTTATTGTCAAGTATATCTCCGGGACGACTGGACATTTAATGCACCACTCCTCATTTCTTGTTCCTCAGTGTACACTCAGAATGTCACTTAAAGGGAAGGGCAGCACTCATCCATGATTTCTGAAGTTGAAAATGAGCAGGCTTAGCTGCAGACACTTTGTTGTCAGTCCTAGATAGCCTCTCATGAAGAATTAATAACTTATAAGTGGTACATGAAATAGCTATCATATGTTTAATTAATACAGAAGAAATAAATGTTTTTCTCACAACATGAACCTCAGTGGAGAAACCTTGGACAACAGACAATATGGTATTCAAAAATAATGGCACCGAAGTGTGATTTTTAAAGACACTCTGAGTTACTTTTGTTCCTAGCAGCAGTAAGTCCTCAGATGTTTACTGTACTCTGTGTACACCATTAAGGAACCATGTGACCTATTAATCCATCTCTGTAAATGAAACCAGGTTTTTAAAACACACAGTGAAATCATAGATCATCAGAAACTGGAGTGAGAGTTCTAATGGAATAGATATGATGTGATTAGCTTGACCAGCAGTCAAATCAGAAACACCAGCTTGCCTCACATTCTCTTAAAATAAACAGGTTACTGTGAGAAATGAATGTTCAATGAATGTTCAGTTTTCATAGCTATTCCTCCTTTGGCTTCTCTACCCAATGTCAGCAAGATGGGCACTAGGCTCTAGAGCCAAGGGCAATTTTTCACTGCAAATAAAACTACAATGAGAAACTCATTTTACATTCACCAAATGGCAACCATTGGATTACAGTGTCCTGTTGCTGCCAAACCATGCTGGAACAGGAGGTAACAGCGTAAAGAGCAGACTGTACAATGGCCACATTGTGCTGCACGCTCCAGTCCTTTGTTCCTGCTGTTCTCAGACACAAATACACTGGCTCCAGTGATAGAATCAGAGGCATAACAAGGTTCTCCAGGTTTATTTACTGCAATACACAAGAGCTGGGTGTATTAAATACCTCTGCAAACCGGGACATTTTTATCTAGATAAGATACACAGTACTAACTTTAGACACTCGTGACCAAAAGCATTCATCAGCACAGTACCAGGTTTCATTGGAGGCCATATTGTCTCAAAAAGCTGGTTTCTTAAGTTAAGAAACCCAAGTCTCTCTGTAAGACTTCCAATGCTTTTTAATTATTGACTTCAGTGATTGCAACTGCCTGTTATTTTCTCATAAATTAAACTGTTCTACCCTAACTGAGGATCACAGCACCCGAGTGGGGTTCCACACACAGCTGAACTAACAACTTGCTGACATCTCCCTCTTCAGCCACTGCTCTTCCCTCCTCAATCCCTGGCTTCTGACCACATGGCCCAGCACCCTCTGTTGTACCTGTTCCAACACATACATCTTACCCTGAGATTATTTAACTCACTAAAACAGCAGAAAAGTACCTATGTGTTTTCTCTAGGTTAATGTTCTGCCCTTTAAACTGGCTAAATCAGTTTCCAGAGAGGTCCAGAAACACTGGTGCTAATTCAAGTGATGGCAGCATAAGGCTAGAAACAGAAAAAGAAGTTGTGAGTGGAGTAGGACCTCTCTTTGGGTAGCAGTGAACTAACAAATTAACTTACTGCAGCCCTGACAGTCTTTACCAGTAACTGTGGGGTATGACTATGCTTCAAACTATCAGAAAGCTGAGTAAATTAATTTGCATCCAGTCCTATGCTGCCTCAGCTATGTGCTTCCATAATAATGTTCTACGGTACCCTATACTTCTATTTAGGAGCAACAGTCACCACGTCTCTGCATAGCTTTAATGTGTGTTCACACAGACACAACACTATATTTGCATAGTTAAAGGAGAACACGCCATTAAGATGGGTAACAGAAGCTAAAGGAAAGACCAAACAAGAGCTGAGACAAAAGTTAGAAAAGCAGAAAGTCACAAAAGCCAGATTTAGTCAGGTCTAATCTCACATGTGAGGTTGTGTAAATTGAAGCTGGTAAGAAAATACTAAGGTTTGTTTGAATACATGCAAATTTACAAGCCTCTGTAATCTTCCTAAGGCTCAGATGATGTTTTCCTCTGGTCACAGATGCCTTTAATTTGTTTTTCACAAAGGCTGCCTGCCCTCAGTGTAGTTAGCCTTAAAGGTGCATTCACAGCCTGCACCCCAAGGAAAAGCAGGCAGCATAAGAGAATGGAAGGAACCAGAAGTATGCGAATGAAAGAAGAGTTGTTAGGACCGGATGGCACTCAGAAGTGTGCACTGAAAAATCTCACATAACTAGACAGAAAGAAAGAAAGAAATCCTCATGAAAACTGCCAGTGAATGAAAATACTAAACTCTGCTTTTGTTAAACGACAGACTCTTTGACAGGGTCAGTTGTGGTTCAGTCAGACAGATAACACAAGGATCTCTACAGCAGAAACTGTTTACTACCCTATGATAACATGAGTTAAATATACAGCATCTGAACACCCAGTAAACTTAAAAACAATGTTATACAGTCTTTTCATATCTTTACAAGAAAGGCATTCTAGGTTGATATAATCAGCTTATTTAACAACTAGCAGAACACTGTAGAAGAATTAGACTTAATGTATTTTTTTTTAGGTTGGCACAGCCTTAGTATTAATCATTTCAGGCACTACTCAGTATCCTTTTTCTATAACTATTTCTTGGCCAACACTGTGGCCAAAAATTGAAACATTTGAGTATGTTACTCTAGAATGGCAAAACAGTGAAAGCTACTTACTTTTTATATGTGTTGTGAGAGATAAAAACAAGTTTTCCACAGATTTGTTAAACCTTTTAGACTCTCCAAGTTCCTGCAGATGGGAGACGCAAAAAGTAAGAAAACACAAAATAGTTGCCATTTTAAAGTTTCCATGATTGCATCAAATGGTAAGGCTGCAGCCCATTGCTCACTATACATACACAAATATATCTGAGGATGTACATTGACATGGCTGAAAACTGTGGCACTAATGCAGCAAGATGGAAACTAATCTTTTCAGTTCCATGGTCTTAGACATAAGTGGAACTCCTTGTAGAAAAAAATCACACAGCAATTTCATAAACACAACTAATTATATCGCTGATTTGTTGTAATGTATTTAATACTTTTATCAATTACAGATGCTCCTGTGCCTCTGAATCAAAGAGTTTTTGACAAACTCTAGATAACCATGTAAGAACGTTTACGGAATTGTAATGGGCTTCAAAACTAGGGCCTGAGGATCCAGTCCAAAATGAACTGAAATAGTAATTCAGTGCAATTTCTGTGAGTTCTGAGCCATGTCCTACTATTCTGCCTACTAGAAATTGTAAGGCAAAGGCAACCATCAAATTCACTGTTTTTCACTCAGTAATGAAAGTGACATGTGAAATGATCATTTTATAAATGATTTTTGTATATCATAGGAACATGATAAGGGATCCTTCAGGAGGGGAGCTCAGGAGATCCTAGTCCAGTCTTCCTGTAGTGAGGCACCAAAAACCAGATGCAATATTCTAGTGTCAAGTAGAGTGGTTAATCACTTCCCTCAAAAACTGAAAACTAATTGCAAAGAGCCCCCATAGCCTCCAATCTTTCTCTCCTAATACCAATGCAGCATAAAAATACTGACAAAGAACATAAGGCATAATTTCTACTGCAGTGTGACGTTACAGCAGTTGTTATTTACTGCATTTCTATGGCTTTACATATGAATGACACCCTAAGATGTGCATGTATATGTATACTTTGCAGATACATACATTTAGCATCACATTGGTTCCTGCTGCTGATTGCGTGAAAGGAGGTGGAGTTGGAGGTACGACAGAAATTTTACTAGAAATTTAAGAGATAAACAGTTAACAACAACTTGTATATTATGTCAAGAGATGGATAAATAAACCACGGCCATACACAGTATCTTTATTATCTGTCTTTCCTATGCTCTATCAAGATCTCAGTTGACGTCCCGTGTCTTAAAGAGTTGCAGCACAGGTTTATTGCCTATTCTTAAGAATCAGGACTACCTTTCTATCTTCTTAATCTTGGGCTGCTCTAGGTAAAACTATTAAATTAAAACTACAAGGAAGATCTAATTCAGGGCAGGTTCCCTAGACTTCCGTATGGCTGCCAGTATTGCAATCTGTGTTCCGAGTTCTGAAACACAATAACACGCCCCACCTCTGTTTCAGAGATGTTTTCAGAAAACAGTCATCTTTCTTCGTAATACTAAAAGGAACCTTCCTTGCCTGGGTCCAGAGCTGTTAGAGACCCTTTACAGCATTCCTGACATTCCATCCATGGTAAATAGCCCTGGTCTGTGAAAAAAATCTGACTTATCTGACTGATTCTGTTATCACAGCATAATCACAGGTCTTAAGACAGCTGGTGAACTTCTTTTTTGATTCTCTTTCAGTTTTACCACATCAACATAAAAGCAAGCTCTGGTTGGGATCTTATCTGTCTGACTATAAGTTTCTGTCTTATGCAGCTATGCCTTGCCAGATAATTAGAATGAATTGAGGCCATCTCTTCATATCTTATTTTATGTAGTTTTTTTTTGTTTTGTTGTTTTTGGTTTTTTGGGGTTTTTTTGTTGGTTGGTTTGATTTTTGGTGATTGTTTTTGTTGTTGTTGTTTGGTATTGTGTTGTTTTGGTTTGTTTTTAAAGGAAGAGGGTTATTTTAATACCATATAGTTTAAACAGACTTTTACTTCATTATATATCACTTGTAATAACTTAAGTATGGGCATGCTTTGGCCTCTAGTCAAGTTCGACTTTCTAACTTTTTTGAAGTTTGGTAAGTAGAAATGTTTAACTGAATACAGAGCTTCCTGTCTACTATTTATTCTAAAACTATCATATCAGCAATATCTTCCATTGAGCAAATAATGATGCTATTATGACACCTGGTAAATCATTTTCATCTATGTTCATTGAAAATTACTGCGCAAGTTTGACAGATAATGGTATAAACAGGTATGCAAAACATATAAGCAGATATAAATAATGCACGTCCCTTCATTTCAAGACACTATTACTCTAAACATAACACTCCATTGTACCTGAGAGCTGTACTAAGGATCACTGACAGATAAAAGTGACAATGCTTTTGACATTTCTACTCCAAAAGTGTTGAATTTTGTTTTTCGAAATAAAAAAATACAAACTGCTGGCTGGTTTATAACAAAATATATCACCTATACAAACTCTCAGTGTCCTGGGCCATCTGTCCCTCTGTGTGTCTTACCTCAGACTCTGATAAGATTTCAAGAGCTTTGCACCCACTGTTTCATGTCTCCATGTGAAGGAGGGGAAAAAAAAAAATCCAAAGGTCATTTAGCAACAACAGCAGTTACTAATGTCTGTATAACAGTTTTTAAAATCGGTGTCTTTCAGGAACTGGCCTGTATTTACAGAAGCTCACGCATATGCGAGTCAGGAGTGAAATCCATTCCCACCTAATGTAATCAGCACACGTGCCAAGCAACACACGTTTCTCCTGTATCACAAACAGTATCGTGATTTCACCTTCATCTCTTGCAGGTGGCACATGCAGACTAACTCCTCATGAATGCTAAGGACAATCACATACAGATGCTAACAGGCCCATTTCCACAGGCTGCTAAGTGCTCTCAGCCTCCTGACGTGCAGGAGGCAGGTAGTGCACGGGCCCACTGCACTAAAACACACTTCAACCATAAAACTCAAACACTGACTGTGTACAAGAGCAGGCACATGGTCACCTCTTGCATCTCATGAAAAATTCTTCTCACTTTTCCTACAAGAGACCTGAACAATCATGAAAATGCTTGACTAGCTCATAAACATGGGCAAACCCCTTTGCTAATACCATCTCTGTGGGGAAATAGCAACCATGTCACATTCCTCAGGCGAGCAGCTGAACGATGTAAAGAACACCAAGGAGCAAGTGCTCCATCGGGCACGAACAACCAAGACTCATAGTTTGTTCTTAGGTAATCTCAAACAGAAAAAACAGATAGAAGAATGTAAAAAATGGCCAACTGAAATGATCTGGAGTGCCTTTTTTTTCCTAATAAAGAAAGCAGCATGTGATCCACGCTTTGTTGAAGATGTCATTAATTGTAACATCGCTTACATAACAGTAATAGACCTTAGAGGTGATAGAAACAATAATCGACTCATTGATGTTACAAGTTTCAATCAGAACTTCAGAGTTCATGCTCTTTTAAGTAATATTTGCTATCTTAGATTTTAAACTCATTAGCTAGTAAAGGCAACCTACCACTTTTATGAAAATATTAATCTTATTCTTTAGGTAGGAGATAAAAAATTAATAAAACCCATAGTGATGTAATTTTTTTTTACTCTGCAACATGAGAAACATTCACTGTAACACGTTTATTTTCAGTCAAACTTACTTTCCAGTGAATACTTCACTTACACTATATTTTCAAACCAAAAGAGGGCACTGTCATTCCAGAATTGAAGGATGCATAAGAGCTGCTGTGTTTCAGTTTGCCTTTTTTTTGACCCCTTTAATTACATCAGTTGGTCTAATCAAAGGAACTAAACAAAACATATTTGTCCTGCAGGTTTATCTTCTGTATATCCTTAGATCTTTGTGACTTCAACAGTATTACTATTAGAATGACTAAGCAAAATGCTTCAAGCACCCACAAAGCTTTGATAATTCAAAGTGAGAACTCATTTATTTTGCCGGAAAAAGGGACAGTCAGTACCTCCAATAAAACTACCGGCTTCAAACTCACTGAAAAGAATGAGGGGAAATTATTAACAATGATAATTGGATAAAACTGCACTTTTAAAGATGAGTCAACTAATGCTTTAAAATCAGAAATTGTGTTAGAATGGACTTCAGTGAACTCTTTCAAATCTTAAATTAATTGTTTTAGAAAGAAGAGTAGTTTAGTTTCTTAATATGCTACCTGCTGTATTTTGTCAACACCTACTATCCAAAATTTGCCTGATTATAATCTTTTATTTATAAAATTCTTCCTATTCAAGCTTCCCAAGAGATACTTAAGATGCAGCTTCTTCCATTTCACCAACTACTCTTAAATTTAGATGTCATACAGATATTGGAAATGAAACTGTATCATATGAATATATTCAGGCACCAAGTGAAACAGTTGCCATCTGAAGTGGTACATCAAGGGAAAGAGAAATCATTCTCCATCTCACTAGTTATTGTAGATGAAACAAAAACTAACAGCCCCTTGTCTGACAAAACACATTCCCCATGGAGTGATCCATCCACATTCTCAATAATTTCTTTTATGGCTTTGTACTTTAATGGCACTGAAAAGACTGAACACAAGGCAATGACTCAGCTGGCTGAAAGCAATGAAACTCTAAGTGTTTAGCTCTTTGTTGATTTTTAGCTATACATGTCTTTCTTTATTCCATTACATCATTTCTTTCAGGTTTAGAACTTTCCCAGTGAAAAAAACCCCAAACAACTGAAGTTTTAACTTTGACAAATGACGGGTGCAAGATCATTTCCTTCCTGCATACATATTTTAACATTTCTATATTTATTTCATGCAATTGCATTTCTTAGAAGTCTTACACATTCATTAATTCAAATTGATAAGGCCAGGAATTTTCTTATTACTCAAAATAAGTTAAACTTTTAAATGCATTCTGCTGGTTTGTGTTCATGTTTTATTTAGTGCACAGATAGATGCACTGCATGGCAATTTTCGACACATCTCCCATCAAATGGAAGAAACAAAAAATACAGTGGCAGACTATAGTCTATGTTTTACTTAGATGACAACTACACATTACATAGCAGTTTATGGTCTGTCCCAGTGATTACCTTCACCAGGATATTTCTTTGCTCGTTCCTCAAAGAACCATTCACCAGCCTTTACTTTCACATCTCTGAAAAACAATCAAGAGATATTTGAATCAACGTGTTCTCAGGTGCATTTTTTCAAATGTTTGGTAAATATTTAACAATAAAACAATCTTTCTTAATTCTACCATAAGACTAACATTTCATGACAGCTCAATTCATTGACTGATTTTGCTGTGCGTCTGAAAAAGACATGGAGGGGAGGAACCCTTTGGGGGACTTTGTTTAGGTCTGGGTTTTTTTGAGGGAGGGTTGTTCGTTTGCTTTCCTTTTTGCTGTGTAGGACTGCCCATGGAAAGTGATCCATACTGCTCCAGGCATTGCTCTGAAGCCAGGAGTCCCAGATCCAGCTCAGTCTATACAACCAACTTGCAATACAGCCCAGGCACTTGTGCTGCCTGGTGTGCTGACTGCTCACAGCTGCAGCCTACTCTGAGAAGCAGGGAATCTCAGTGGTAGAGGACATGGTCTCAAACAGAACTTGGGATTGCTACCAGGGAGCACTGAGCTATCTTTTTAGTCACAGTTTATAACTCTCTTCCAAACTATAGAAAATTACTTCAAACTAGTAGAAAATTTGTTTGGCTTAAGACCAATACCTTGCTTATATTTCCAACTATTGTAATCTTGGTTTGGATCTTGGACTATGAGGGAATATTTTGATATAAAAACTGTATCAATATAGTAAATGAAAGATTGTTTGGTAGGACACAGGAAACAAAACTAAGGTGATACAGTAGAAAAAAAAACAAACCCCACAACAACCAAAACAACACAAAACAACAACAAACAAAAAAACACAACCTAACTAATTCAAAGTTAATGAATTTGGATTTCTGGCCATATTTTAACAAACTCTGATAATGTTAATAATGCTTTTCAAATTTTCATAAGACACGACTTTATATTATTGGTCAATTCAGGTTCCACACTCCTGTAGCAAGGGACAGAAAATGATTAGGAAATTGTCAAGTTGGCTATACTACATCAAAGGACAGCACCTTCAGCAGCTTGTTAGGATGCACTGGTTCAATACTGAGCCAGGGGAAGGAGTTCAGACACTACCATCTGTTTCTATGCTTTGCTGTTATCATCTTTGTCACACTACCTCTGGCCTGGCCTGAGGATCCATTTTGTTAAACACAGGGAGGGAAATCCCGGCTATGTGAAGTATAACACAAAGTTCTCATCTATTTCATTGCTACCAGGTCTTTAGCCATCATTTTAATTATGCCAGCGGCAAAATGATTAATTGCTTAAACAAGAGATACACAAAACCGGTGGAGATCCATTGGATAACCAGCACTTGTCCAAACCAGTGAAATTTCTTACCCATGGGCATAACAAATGGTGCATTTCCAAAGGCAGGGGTTCAGGCAGACACGGCATTCAGAGCACACTCGATGACTGCACCCCTTGCATACTGCCCCTCTGTTCATCCACAACCCAAGTGATTTCTGACAGCGAGCACAAGATCTCTCCTGGTATTCATGGCTTGCATTTTTTGCCCCTTTCCACCGAAGCTGCTGCAGCTGCAGTTTCAGTTTCCTAATTCCAAGCAAAAAGAAAAAGAAAAATGAAAAATATTAAATAGACAAAAATCCTCATCTAAGTCACAAGCTAATACCCTGGTTGTGCAATAACATTACTGGTGGGAGATATGCCCTTAAGTGTGACCTCTGTTGAGCACTGTCTGAAGGTGTCCACACACAGCATTTTTGCAGTGTGACTATATATGTGACCAGAACTGTGCATACTAACAGAAATAGTTGACTATTAATGGGGTTCTGTTCATGTTAGGCATGCTCAGGGCAGGGCATTGAAATCACATATGCAAGTGATTATGCATTCACTTAAAAAACCTGAGACTAAATGGTGCTCCCTTTCATTTGAAGTTTTTTTTTATCACATTTATCCAAGAATCAGATCTTCTATCGAGGAAAAATAATCACAACAAATGGATCATCTGAAAGCTAAAGAAAAAAAAAGAAAAAAAAAAATCACACCAGGCCAAAATATCAAAACCTCTCCTCTTCATTAACTTTGCATCCATTACATGTACCAATACTCAAGATCTATGGCTATAATTGTTAGTAACATCATCAACAGTTGAAAGGGATTTTCTAACCAATTCCAACTTTCTATATAATCCCTTACTTACTTTTCACTTAATTATTTTCATTTAATTTAGACAGTAATACTCACATAAATGTTTGCTGTAAACAAAGTTTAAGTTTCAAATTTTTAGTCTCTTAAATGTAATCTTATCCCCACAAATACCTGTTTTACACGGGAATGCAATGTTACAAAGCAGGGTACAAGCTGCAAGGAAATCCTTGTCCTAACCATAATATAAAGTAAATAAAGTACGGGAGAATTATCCTTTATCCTCTTCAACTGAGATATTTGCATATTGGGAAGTTATTAAATAAAATCCTTTTCCTAACCAATGTCACCTATTGACACCAGTAATAACATCTGAAACAGCATGGTGTGCCTGCTGCCTGTTGTGTGTCAGAAGGGACAGGGATGGATTTAGCACAACAAGCAGGTATCCAATGATTCTTAACTCCAAGCCTTGGAACAACGTAAGTTAAATAAGTCAGCCAAAGATCTGAACACATTCTGCATCACCAGGACTACATATGCATTCATAGGAACATGAAGAGAATGCCATAAATCCGTCATAGAAAAAACTACAGGCAGCAACTGAACATTCCATGAAGACTGGAATTAAAATTCATCAAGTATGCTACTCAGAGAACAGTATTTGCTCATCTTTAACATAGAGTCGATGGAATGGCAAATTCAAGAGGCTCTGGATAATGCTTATTTTTCTCAAAGAATAAAAAGGCATTAGCTAACAAGAAGTTAAAGAAGGAGTACATTTGGAAGGACAAAGTAGAAGAAGAGTACCTCTGGAGAAAAAAGGAACAGAATACAGGAACAGGGGAACAGCAGATACCTTATTCTTTCCTCTTCCATTTTTCTCACCATCTCATCACGGTACAGGACTTCCAGAACAGCCTCTTGTTCCAATTCCTTAAGGAAGTTCAGATTAAATTCACAGGCCATTTTCTCCAAATTTCACTTGTTTTGTAGACTCTCGTCCTCTGGATTCTACTACATCCAGAATAATGGGTGCACTTTTATTCGATTGGTGATGTTTCACTGTGTCATACTCTTAAAAAAGAAAAAAAAACTGTGTCCGTCTTCACACAAATCATCACTTAAGTACCTCTGCTACCCAGGGAATATGAACAGTTACCAAGGTCACAGCAGTCTTGACTTTTTCATGTCCTTTAACCTTCTGTTTGGTTTTTTGGTTTGGTTGGTGGGTTTTGGGGGGTCTGGGGTTTTCTGTGACAGTGGTTCCTAACGATCAGAGCTTGCAGCAATGTCCCAGATAGGGTTTTAACTGCCACCAGATGGAGGGACAATTTTCCAAGCGATGGTGTAAAGGAGTGAGGGAACTGGTTTGGGATTTTTTATTTGGTCTTGTACATTTGGGATTTCTGGGCCTAGGAAAAAAGTTATTATTTCTTCTCACCTTTTCAAGACATTTCAAATAATATGTGAAGAACACATTTTGCTATACTCAAACCTTTCATGCACTAATTCAGATACAGGAGAAGTTTTAAGACAGTCTTGTTCTTCAGAGAGTCTCACCATATTGTACATTAACACTCAGGCACATAACTGTATAAAAATGCAAAGGTAATATAAAACAACCAATGAAAAAGCTTAAGTTAACTTTGGCTACAAGCCTACAGGTCCCATGACTGGCAAAGTCACAGTCCTTGTGACAAAATTTTTGAGAAAAAATGCCCCTTTGTAATCTCATCTTATTGAGTAGACAAAACATCACAGGACTAAGAAGAAAGACTCTTAAGAGTCAGTTCTATCAACAACCTATGTCTGTTAAGTCTAGACAAACAGTTTAATACCAAATAATGCTATTAGGTTTTATAATACACAGAAATACTAAAAGTTATTTATTATTTCCAGCTTGGTCCATCAACAATTTTGTCCCCAAACTGACAAAGTTAGTGTACAAACATATGAGAAGTATAAAATTAAAACAGAATCCCAACCACAGTTCGGATATATTTTGTGATCTTCATTTTTGAAGAACCCTCACTAAAATATAAAACAGCTTTAATATACTTTGCAGTGATGTAGAGAAAGAAAATGGTTATTCAATCTAAACCAGCTGACACACCACATTCATTTTTAATACCACTGTCGAGCATCTAGTGCATGTTACAAGAAAGGCAAGACAATTCTACTTATGGTACACCAAATATTAAAGATATGTGTATGAAAATTGGTTAAACATTTCAAACTTAATCTGAAGTAAACACACACAGTCAGGCTCTAGGCAGAAGGTCTAGACACTATGACAGAAGGGTAAAGTTTTCCCAAAGCAGTTACTGATCCTTCACTGATGGACCTCAGCTGAGAATCTGACCATCTGCATTGCTGATGCAATGCTAATTGTATGATTATAAAATACCGAGTTTAAATTAAAAGAAAAAAAAAAAAAACAACAAATGACCAACAAACACCCCCTAAAACTTCATATATATATATATATAGTGACAATGTACTTTTGTCAGCGCAGAAAATAACTTTACATATAGCTTGCTGCAATTACTTAATTTCCAGTTACCTAACTTCCCACCAAAAGAAGAAGAAGGTGATAATATGCATTTATATACAGCATGCATTCCATTCCTGTATGGGTTTGGGGTTTTTTTTTTGTGAAACCCTTCAACAGACACAACAAGGACAAAGCATCTCACAGAAGCAGAGTTAAAGGGGGAAAAAAAAAAGATTGGTTTCCTGTGGAAACAAAAGAGAGAGATAGGCATAACCATATTTTATTTCCTTACCAGCTGCAACTTCACAGGAAATTACTCAGTTGAAACATAGAAAGCCTGAGCAATTTTTTAACACAATATGTGTCACTCCCAAAGGCCCCTATATTCTCCATCTGCTTTCATCTTTTAGCTTAAAGAATACCTCCCAGGATGGATGAGCATGTTTAAAGTCTTCAAATCCATTTAAGTCAACACAAGCTGAAAGAGCAGTCAGTACAAACTCTGAGGCCTCTGCACTCTACAGGAAGCCAAAATATCCATTACAGGGCAAGCTACATTTGCTATAAACACCCAAGATTTCTGGCATATCCACAACATCATCAGAAGGCCTTGCTGAAGCATCAGTAAAAGCTTGCAAATACATGAGAGTCATTACTAGGTGGATCCAATAAAAACATTCTAGTGATCTTAAAGAAAATACATGAACATCTTACAGAGCTATTAAGAACATGCTATGGTAAAACAGTTACTAAGACCAACACCTGCAGTTAAGCAAGCACAGAAATAATTGCTATCTGATATCAAATTCTTTAAAAAAGACTACCTCTCTTCTTCACAGAAGGGCACAAAGTTTTCCATATATCAAGACTGTTTTGAGAAATGGATTTCAGATGACATCTTAGTGTATGAAAAATATTGAGGGCATACGGAATCTTATTTAGAGATGCACAAAACAATTTCAGTTATTCAAACTTGCACATATTTAAATGGTGTGATGGAAGCAACAGCTTAGAGCCTCCCCTTGTTTCCAGCTTGTCTTGCTCAGAGCTATTCCCCATGGGAGACACAGCTTACACCCTTGCCAGGGCAGAATTTTCCAGAAGTGCACTCAACCTCAGCCCACCAGTGATATTGCAAACATCAAAACCACCACCCAAACCAGTTAAGCTACACTTCCTACGCTATTCAGAGTGATAAATCACAAGCACTGAATCTAATGCCAACAAGTAGAGTGCCAACAGGGACTAGGACAGAGAGACCAAGGTCATCTTCTGGTACCAAACCACTGAAGCAGAGCTGGGGGCCTCTGCCCTACAGAGACTGCACTATGCAGAGAGGGAAAAAGACACCACTGCTCTCTCACCACCAGGCAAGATCATCACACACTGCAGACAATAAAGCTTAAAATACATCATGTAGCCAGCAGTTCTAGCAATATTGCACCTGAACGCTTCTCAAGTTGTTTTTTTAATCTTCATGAAATTTTCAACTCTGACAATCATTGTGTTCTGTCCATTTTTCTTCCATATCCAAAGGTAACTAAAAATCTAGCTTAATGACAAGGTAGCTTTAAGAACAAATAAAGTACTATAAAAGCATTATAATCTCCAAAATTGGAGATAATCCTTGCCCCCACAACAGACTCGAACTTTTAATCATGTCACAGAGGTATTCAAATTGGACTGAAAAGCTCCCTACCATTGCAAAATAACAGTTTTGTCTTACATTCTTAACCTGTATTAGATTAGGATTTTGGCAGTAAATAGGAAATATTTTTAGCAATGATCCTCCTCGATAGGAAGAAACAACCTTATAAACCTTTACAGGTGCCTTCCTTCCATGTTTACCCATTGAATCCAGCTAGCTAGCTGTTTTACATGGTCGGCTAACCTCAAAGCTGAGAATTTTCCACATAAAACCTCTTTAGTAAATACCATGACAATTCTTCTTTTCCAACACAAAGTTCACATAAAATATTCTGTTCAAGTATTATTTTAAATGATGCATTTATTACTATTACATTATTTTAAATTACAGATGGAGCAATAGCTTTTTGAAAATACCATATGAAGCCTCAAAGTCATTATAAGGCAGAAGGGATAACCAACACGGCTATGTGTTAGGAGAGGGAGACACAAATGCAGAGAGTGTAGTCTCAAAAAGACATGCTTTTTTCCTTTTATATTAGCCTAAAAAAAGTGTATTGTTATGTAACTGAAGATCAATCAAAAGGCCTATCTAACACAAGATTAAGTTTGCAAAAGGTAGCTTATTTTTTAAGTTTTTTAAACTTAGAAATGCCTGACTTAGCAAGCTTTTCCTCAAAGCAATTTTACACGTAATGTATTATTGATCACCTTTCAGATCCTTAAGCATTATCAAAACAATGACAATTAAATAAATATAAATAAACTGATCTTCTAAAGTGGCAGTCTTCATTGATTTGAGATAATTTGATTACTTCATCAATTAACCCAGAAGATGAATGTAATACATCAGTAGCTAGGACACAGACTAAGAAGGTTCAGACTTAAAAAGGATCACAGAAGCCACTGTCATTTGTGGCTATTTTCTATTCTGCTGAGGCCAATCTCATAGATTTATTCTTAGTTAATAAAACTGCAAGTGTTATTTTGTGCTACCAGGCTGCAACAGTTTAATTTTCACATCCCTGCATACACACCTGCAAATTACTTATAAGTAATTATTTGATAGTGCATTACCAGAATTATGTCTGTGATATTAATAACATTCCACCCCAAAACTTAAACTAAAAATAAAAACAACAACAAACCCCAATGCAAAAAGTTGTGGTTTCTTGCATTAAATCTTTGCAGTTTAAAAACACCATGCCAGTAGGTAAAAATGCATCCCTGTGCAATGTCATACAGAATAGATTAAAACAATGTCCTTACCTCTTCAGCAGCTACCAAAGAAAGACAAACAGAAGCAAACTGCTTTTAAAAGATGAGTAGCACTCTTGCTATTTAATTATCTTTCCTTAAAGAAAGCTGGTGGCTGTTCTCCACCCCCTTTCCTTCCTTTGGGCAGATATTACTAACGTATGTTCAGAGAAGAATCCACAAACCAGCTAAAAGCCAATGCACTCAACAAAAAGCTCTAGTGTTACAACAACTTTTGTCAAGTCTCTGTTTTGTTACCAGCAACAAACAAAGAGAAGATATTAATTTTTCTAACATTCAAAAGAGACTCAGTACAAGAGACTGTAAAAGCTGACTGATACATTAAAATATGCTCAGTCTTCAAGCCACACACAGGAAGAGAAGTGGCTTTGAGTTCTACATAGTTTCTTTTTCTGATACTACAGATGTGAAAATGCTTCTAACCTCAACGACTTGCACAGAAAACTGTTTCTATCATAAACAGTTCTTTCCTGGAAACAAAATAGTTTTGCACTTAGATCGGTATGATAAAGCAATTAGAATAGATAAAAGTTCAAAAGGATTCATTTTTTATGCATCTGCAAAAAAGAAGAAAGTTATTTTGCCTCACAACTAGAATTTTTATTTCAGGTAACAATTGAAAGTCAAAATATTATTTGAATTTGATATCCCAGTTCAGACCATTACAGAACTAAGTGTGGGTAATGAAGCTCAAAATTACATCCCAATTATTTCAAGGTCTGGAAGAGAGGCTACTCTTGCAGGTTGATCTCTTTTCTCATTCCTGGCTCAGTGTGTACAACGCAGAAGCCCTTCTTAGAGTTTAAGGTGTTTTAAGATTCATTATTTCTAGTTAAAATTAAGCAAAGCACAGCAATTCTACTCACATGGCAAAGTTTAAGAGCCTACATTTTTGTAATCTCATTAAGTTAAATAGGTTCAAACACTCCCACCTGTGTATGTCAAGTTTAATCACCTTCTCCAATTGCATCATGGAAGGAAAACAGCTGTTAGTGGGGCACTGAGCTATGCATATATGCATCATATTTGGATAATTTGGGCCTTAATTTCTGGTAAAATTTTAACTGAACGAAAGACCAGAACTAACCCGAGGATTCCAGCTACCCACAGGGGCAGATTTGTAGCATCCCAAACCCAGGCCGAGGAACACTAGCCCTACCACTAGCTTTCCCCTAATATTGAAAGAAAGCTTTATTTGCCACACATTTAACTCGTTGTACTTTCCCCTCTCATCCCTGGATGCGGAAAACTGCTGCAGTATTTTATACATGCTAAGAACACAACCAAATTACAGCCTTTTATGCTTTTGTTGGAACAAGCACCACTTGCTCGGCCTGCCCGTCGCCCTCACCTTTTCTGTCCCTGCCTTCTGGCCGGCAGGAGCAGCAAGCACAAGGCTTGGGATGGGGCTGGGGGTGCGCTCAGCAGCCGGGCACAGTCTCGCTGTATCCCTGTGGGATGGGCAGAGCTGGTGCTGCCCACAGAGCCCCGAAGTGAGGTGACTGGTCAGGGTCTCCTTTTTCGGGAGAAACAGGGGGCAAAGCCTGGCACAGCACCGGAGACAAAGTCAGGGCAGCTGAGGCCCGTCAGTGCACTCGGTCCCCGAGGCTGTAACTCCCTCAGCCTTCTCGAAATACAGTGCCCGAAACTGGACACAGCAGTCCTTCTGCAGCCTTACTGTAGAGAGGGCAACAGGAATGCTGCTTCCCACGTCCTCCAGGCTATGTGTCCATTTACAGGCCCCAGTATGGCTTTTTTTTTTTTTAATAATCTAAACCATATGACAAATTGAGCTAAATTGTACCTAAACATCTCCCTACTCTATTGTCTACGAACAGCTACCGAGTGAGCTGTTCCTGCCCTGTCTGCATTTGTGGAGCTGGTTATTCCTGCCTCACTATAACCCTTTGCACTTGCACCCACTAAGTTATTTCTTTGTTCATCCAGGACATTTCTGCAGTTCATCCAGCAGCTCTCAAAGGCTGGTAGCATCAGTAATTCGGACAACATGCAAACGCACACAGCTGCTTGACACAGCATCCGTTAACTGTGTCAAGTGCACCCTTTAATTTCATTGTCCTCATTCTTACTCTGTCTGCTAAAAATAACATGATCTGCTTAGAACTGTAAGAATTCAGATATTCTTTTGTGGTGGGTTGACCCTGGCTGGACACAGTGCCCACTGAAGCTGCTCTGTCACTCCCCTCCTCATGAGTTGAGATAATGACAAGGAGAATTTTTCACTATGTTTGGGGATCCTTTTTTTTTAGTTCCTGGGCATACATGACATGTGCAGGCCTTCAAGATCCGTTTCCAGAAACAAGACGCAGATCCACCTTCTCTCACAGGGAAAGAGGGAAGGACTTCCCAGGGAAGGACCTCTTGGATCACTGAACACAAACAGTAAGATACCCGTAAGAAAAGCACAGCCGCGACAACCAGCCACCCTATCTCTCAAGCTTTGGGATGTTTGACAACGCCACAGCGGCGCCACCGCCCCGCCGAGCGCCACCTCCCCGCCCGGCTCCCTGTTGCTGTCGCTATGGAAACCGCGCCATCTTGGCGTGACGCTGGCGCGCAGGCGCAGTGCGGGCGGCGGCCGGCGGGGGG
>WEIV01016617.1:201973-216698 GCA_013390005.1 Calyptomena viridis | reverse complement strand
GGGCCCTGGGCCGGGCTGGGCTGGGCTGGGCTTCCCCGGCGGGAGGAGGCGGGGGGCTGTGCTGGGGGTGCCCGTGGGCCGGGGACGCGCTCGGCCGGGCCGTTCCTGTGCGGAAAGAGGAGCTCAAGGCCGTGACTGCGTGTTCCAGGCGCAGCGGTGGGGCGGCGTGGTCCGTACAGCTCCGCATAGCCGGCGGGGTAGGTGTGGGGTGTGATGGGCGCCCAGCCGGTGCTGCTCTGGCAGGACACGGGTTTTCTGAGCTGTGACATTGTCGTGAAACGGCAGCGTTGTGACCGGGTTAGACAATAGGGAAGCAGCAGAGGGGAGAAGGCGTGTCAGGCTTGTGCTGTTCTAAAAGCCTCGTGTGCCTGGGCTGGGCCTGTGTTAGACAGTCGCAGATATTTTGAAAAAAGTCATAACCAGCATACTCGAACATCATTCTTACAGCTGTTTTCGAAAACGTTTTCAGAATTACTGAACGATAGTACTGCTTTGCAGTTCGCATTTGTTGCCTTGGAAACACCCCAGTTAAACAAGGTGTTGGGAAACATCGTGTCTGCTTTCTTTGCGTCAGGGAGGGGCTACGGGGAAATTGTAAAGCTTAAAATTTTTTTTCTCCTTTATTTTTTAATACAAAAAAGTGTTTATGTCATCTAATTAAAAGATGAAATGGTAGTGTTGCATTATTTAGCAGCTCAGTTACAGCACAAAATCCCAAAGCTGGGTATCATAAATCTGTTTTCTCTCTTGTCATCTCAAAAAAAGGAAGAAGGTTGAAAAGTAACAGCAGCTCTAGAAGCAAATTCTCAAATCTCTCTGTTGTTTCCATACAAATTAGATATCAAAATACCTTCGAGAACTTGGGTTGAATTTAAGTCATTTTACTTTGGTGAACTGTGTTTGTGCTCAGAGGCATTTCTGAGGAGAGTTCTAGACTTTGTGAAGAAAAAAACTGTATATGGTTTATCATCTTCCCTGACAGCAGTGTCTGCCAGCGTGTCTGGCATGCATATTCTTAACTTATGCTCTGTGGGAGAGAGTATTTTGAGAATTGTAGCTCTTACTCGGTTAAATACACTGGTGCACCTTAAAGTGTAAGAACCTGTAAAATTTAGTACCAGGAAAGTAAACGAGGCATATTAAAATTTAATCAAAGTCAAGAAGCTGAAAATAAAAGCCAAGTTGCTACAGCACATAAAAAAAAGCTTTTAAAAATGTTGAAGTGTACAAGCAAATTGGTGCCTCCAAATAGTTATAGAAGAGGAATTGCCTGCGTGTCTCTCAGAATGTGCTGTTTTGTCTGTCATGGACAACGATCAGCAGCTCACATGTTTCTGAGTGTCACATGTCATTGAAGGTGGCTAGGCTGTTCACCTTCTGACCAAAGGTTTATAAATGTAATGCTGAAATTCTCCTGGACAGGTGTAACTGCATCCTGCCTGCATATGTGAATTACACGGTTGTTCATGTTTGTCAGCAGGAGAAGCTGACTGACCTCCAGTGAAAACCCAGTCATCATACACTTGATTAGGTTCATTTTTACATCCCCATTCAGTCTTCTGAAATGAATTAGTCTGCTTTTATGTGCACGAGGTGAGGCTGTGAGGTACCAGCAGTGACACTGTGGTGTTTGTCTCGCTGCTGCAGACACAGCAGGGCCCCCTCAGTGCTCCCTGTCCCTGTGAGTGGCTGCCCCCACAGTGGTGGTGGCTTGTTCAGGCCTCCTGGCACAGGGGCAAAAATAGCTGAAGGACTAAAACAAGACAATCTACAAACCATACCCATAAATGGGTTGTAGTTTTAAGATTAATGAAATGTTGGGGTCTTCTCTGTCCTGATTCCACATGCTTAATCTGCTCCCCAGAGCCTGAGAGAAGGCTGAAGGTCCAGTGAGCTACATTTCCCCTTTAGTTTCCAAGGGGCAGTTTTCTTCTTATCCCCAGCTGAGATTGTCTTGACAGTTTTTCCTTCAGCTGAAAATTGATGTTTTGTCCACATCGGTGCCCTGGAGATGTCGGTCTCATTTAACTGCAGGCTGTGTCAGCACAGTGGGGTGTTCTCTGTAAGTCCACTGTGATGTGCAGACATTGATGCTTATCGTGGAAGGAGAATATGTAGGTACAGAAATCCTGAACATACTATTTTAATGTATTTCCAGGTTAAAATCTGAAAACTTTCTTGGCTCAAAAGACCAGCCAATGTTAGTTCATCTCTTACTTTCATTACTTTGCTAGGAGTGTTCGCTTGACTGGTTCAAGGAGCCAGAGTACATAAGAGCAAATAAAGGAAAATTCAGTATCTTCTGACTTGTCAGAAATCTGACAAGCATAAATTAAACTTCTAGTGCATGTTCTTAACAGATCTTGAGCTCTCTAAACAGAAGAATGTGTCCACAGATTATTTAAAATTCTGCTTTTTTTTGTAGGCTTCCTTTCTTGTTGATGAAGTCAGTAGCATCATTAAAGAGGTAAATTAACATTTCTGTTTTGTTGGTGTGAAAGTATAATATTTTGTACGCTGTGTGCTAAAAGGCATTCGATAAAATCTGATAACTAATGTGTAACACATTTCTAGATAGGTTGCTCTCAAAGTACAGGTAACTATTGATTTAATCAAGGTGCGGGCTTTAAGGAGAAATGATACCCAACTTTAGCTGTGATATGTATCTCAAATCCAAAAGATAATTAAAATAATCTCATACCCTCCTTTCTGGTTGAAGTGCATCCCAATTAGAATTTCTAGGGGGACGTTAGGCCCTACAGAAATTGATTTCATGTTTCAGTAAAATACAGGAGTTTTTTATAGACTGTTTGCATATGCATGTTATTGTGTTCTTTCAAGATGTTTTTCTCCAAAACTCCAAAGTGAGTTCTTGTTTGTTTGGAATGACTGAACTATTGTTGTTGCTAAGAAACATGAATTTTCTGTTTAGAAGATTTCCAGAGGGATTTGGAATTCTTCTTGTAAACTAGTGCAATCTTTTTCTTGTTGCAAAATAACTGTTTTGGTCAGACTCTGTAAATTGAATACACATGCTTTAATCCATGCTCCTGTCTCTTCTGAATTTGAAATAATTTTGTGGTTATTTTTTAAACGATTTGTGTGATGAAAAAAATGTGTCCGTGAAAAACATTTAGATTTAACATATTTTTATTTGTATCTTAAAGGGGAAATTATGCTCCTAAGTAAAATGGATTATTTGGCTGAAGCCTTCTGCCCTATTAGTAACCAGCAACAACATAGGTCTTTTGTTTTAACTGGGGGCTTTGTTTCCCAAAAATGATTCTGCTGAAAAATCTGAATTTCATTTCCATAGAAGAATATGTGTGAATGAGCCATTGTCACTTGCATTTTTTCATTCTCTGTGGGCTGTTTAAATGCTTTTCATAACTCTGACTGCAGGACATTGGGATACAAATGACAAATAATCTGAATATCAGATGAAAATGAACAGAGGGTGCTTGGCTCATACATCTGGCTCAGACTCTCACCTGCAAGTTTTTAATAATTGAAAACAGTTCCAACAGCCAGTGTGAACCAGCAGGATTTAGGATTTTTCTGTGGGTATGGGGTCCGTGTTGGAACGAGTTGATGGGTGCCTTGTAACTTGACAAGAGTGTGGCTCCTTCCCGTGTGTGTCACCCCCAGGCCATAGAGAGTGCTATAGGTGGCAATGCCTACCAGCACAGCAAGGTGAACCAGTGGACAACAGGTGTGGTGGAGCAAACACTGAGCCAACTCACAAAGCTGGGGAAGCCCTTCAAGTACATAGGTGAGCTCAACTTTCTCCTTTCCACAAAAGTTGGTACAGTCGAGTGCGTCGATGGGCGGGGGAAGATCTTAGCGAGGCCCATGGCTGCAGACTGCTCCTAAGCGTGTGTGTGTGTGTGTGCGTGTCTGTGCCGAGCAAAATGTAGCCAAATGTTAATTAGTGATAAATTAATTAAAGCTGCTCTGCTGACTAACAGTGACCTGCGTGATTATGCAGAAGAATGGTGCTGGACTACATACAGCAAGCTCTTGCTTCTGGGACAACTCCAGTGATGGTAAGGAGCACAACTGTTGGATTTTTCAACTTGCAGCTTTAATGCCAGACTCTTTAAAAAGAGTAGGCAGCATACTTTTCTTTTTTTGTAAGTGCTGTAGCTGTGGACTAATAGCATATTGTTTGGTATTTTTTCCATGTGGCCAACTGGGCTATATATGAAACGCTTAGCTGTTGTAATAACTTAATTCTAAGACTCTTAATGTAAACAGTTATAAACATGCATATAGGGGCATTGCATTTAATCACTGTAACTTTCTTCTGTTTCTGAAACCCTTGTTTGTATTTGTAGGAACCTGCACTGTGAGATGGGAGAACAAGACCATGTACTGTATTGTCAGTGCCTTTGGACTTGCAATATAATTGCCTTGAAATTGTTCATCCTTCTCTTTTCTATTCCGGCACTTGATTCCATTTCCACTCAAACTGTGAATACCTGAACAACTTTTTTTTAATGTATTTTTTAAGTAACTCTTCTTTGAACATAGAAACACGAGAACATGCTGTTACATGGTTCATATTTGTACCTAGTATTATACCAGTGTTTCTATACTTTCTTATCACTTCAGAACTTCTCTTCAAGGTGCTAATTCTGAAACCTGCTGCAGTGTAAACACTTTCTCTGTATTTCTTTTTTAAGACAATATAAGACACTGACTTTCACACTTTGTACTCTTGGTTAGCATTAAATTATTGAAATTCATAACCATTGGTGTGGCTCATTTAAACTTAACTCTTTTGTTATTGGAAAAAAAAAAGTTTCGTTTCTTTTAATTCTCTTCAAGGTAGTTGAGGTACATACCAGAATGCAAAGCACTTCATAATTTTGCCAAAGTCACTACAAAGTTGCAAGAAAATTAATTATGTTCATCGGAAAGTAACTTGACTGCATTTTTTGGGACCTCTTTAATCTGATTGTATGGTATTTAGGGCATGGGACAATAACAGAAATAACTACCTTCATTGAAGAAAGATAAGACATTTTTCACATTCTAGAAGTGCTCAGCAAGCCCTACCTGGCTAATGATTCACGTCTGCAGCCAGTAGTTACATGTGTCAAGTCGGTCTTGAACTTCCTTGCTACTGTCCATGTTGATTTTGCTGAGAGTGTGACGAGTTCTGATATTTGGTGAAACATGGCTCTTTCTGAAAAACTGCCTTGAGGAGACGTGACTAAATAAGTCTCCTGCCTTCTACAGTAAAGTTGCAGGGGAATAACAAGTAAAACAAGTTTTCAGCAGAGGCTTGGATAAGGTTTTGTCAGCTAATTGAAGAAATGGGAGCATGCTATGAATTTCTCTCAGCAGTAGCTCACTGCTACTGATGTGATTACAAAGAGTATTCCTGGGCTACAGTCAGTTTGAGCCACTGGGATTTGCTTCCGGTTAGGAAGCCCTGTCCAGTGTTTTCGGGTGCTGGCTCTCAGCTAAGGCTGTTAAGAGTGAGATGACTGCTCATACAAGAGTATGTTTCAACTATCTGGAAAGACAAAATACTGAAAATTCAAATGGAGAATATTTCTACTAACATACCAGTTTCAGAACATCTCTGTAAACACATCTGCCTCATGACAAGCCACTTCATTATTCTCATGTATGTCCTAGTGAGTGCTACAGAGCTATAAAGAGTGTATGTACCTCAGCCTGAGGAATAGATTTACATTTCCATATGGGAGAGTGCTTTAGCCTGGGTTTGACCAGGAGCAGAACACAAGTATTCGGTGCCAGAAATGATACAACACCTATAAAAAGAATATATTAAAATGAGATTAAATGAAGTGCCTAAAATAGTCATTAGGGTGAGAAACTTGCTATAAAAAGAATACATCTTTGCTTTCTGAATTGCTAAGGGAATTTTTCATCTGGATACTTAGATACTTTTATCACCTTTCCATCAGCATGCCAGACATGCTGGTTGTGTAGTAGCTACTTGGCTATTTATTTATATTTAAAAGAAAGTTTCATGTACTTTGAGTCAATATTTGCTTCTTGATCGAGCCATTCAAACATTCCTTGTCCTTTGTTCATGTTGGTAATAGCAAATCCCTTGAATTTTTGCTGTTTGTTGTCTCATGCATATGCTGAGCTGCAGGAAGAAACCCATTTGAGGTGTTGTGTAAATGTGGCATGGGAGGAAAAACTCCTGTTGCATGAAACCAGAAGTTGTGCTACAGGAAGGCAGGTGTATTTTTATAGGGACACAGTTTCACACATGAACAATAACAGGTATTTCTAATATAACAGTTTTAGGACTACAGAAAGGGGTTTAGATGTTGTTGGGGGGGGTTTGGGTGGTGTCCCCCCTCCCATGAATTAAGATAGGGCATTTCTGTAGAACTGTACAGCCATTGTATATTACAGGTTTTGTTGTTCTACTGATTTTTAAATTTTAAGTATCTTCTAACACTTTAGTTTGAATCACTTTTTTTTCAGAGACTGCTGGCCAGCTTATCTCAGTGCCAAAGTAAAGCACTTGGGTAATGAGCTTGCTCAGGATCCTTGCTCTAGGTAATTAATTGGCCTTAAAAAAAAATAAGCACTCACTGTGGGCTGGAGTGTTCAGGAAAGTACTTCTAAAGTCAGTCTCTGTTTCATGTCTCTCAGTGCCATGGCTCTTCCTGTGACTAGAGCTGTAGAAATGAGGGACATGGCAGCCCTGACCTGGAGGGGAGGAGGAGGGAGGGAGAAGCCATTTACTGTCACTGCCACAAATAAGTCTAACCTGTCTTTCACAACTGTGTTAGTGAAAACCTAAAGGAAATGGGTTTGGGATTAACTGTTGCTGTTAAGTGAGCACTACTGTATCTGATCCTAAAGCAGGAGTAAGTTGTATATCCATTTGTGCAGGGAAGTTTGTGGCCGTTTTATTCAGCACACAGATTTTAGTACATAAGGAATGGCATCACCCAAACAGCAAGTGATGTGCTGATCACTTTTGGGTTCTCCCAGCTATGAGCAGAGTCTTGGAAGATACAGAGCTATAAGAAGTTGACCAATGACATTTGGCATCTTCATTATGTCTAAACCAGTTTTTTATCACAGGTACCAACATTCACCAGGAGAACTCTCACTGCCAGCAGTGAGGCTTTGCAAAGTGAAGCCATTTGAGAATGCCAGGTCCCCTTTGTAAACTGCAGAACGTATTTAGGATAATTAGCAACCTGTCCTTCCATCTTCAAGTCCAGGCAGGGTAATAACCAAAAAAACACCACCACAAAACATCTGTGCTGACACAGCCTCTTGGATGCCATCCTTATGCAATTAACCAAGTTTAAACATGCATAAGAAAATGCATGTAAATTGAAAATATGTGCAAATCATGAAAAAAGTACAGTTCATGAGAAGGAAGGTAAAATTCACTAGAAAGAAAATAAAACCAAGATACAATATAAAGGTATAAAACTTTATTATGAACATATTTAACAATGACTATGCACATTAAGTCTTCAAAGAAACTCAGTACTTTGCTTGAAGTGAATATTAAGTTTTCCTTCATATTCCATATTAGCAGGAAGTTTTACAACATAAATGAATAATTTGCTGTTACTAGCACAACTTCTGGATACATAGGTTATTTAACACATGTCCTCATGCACACTTTCTCAAAGCAGCATTTAATTACAGCTTCTCATTAAACAGAGCATTTATCTTACACATTTTTATACCATTTTGGTACACAATTTTTCCATATGTCCATTTTACATATTTACAAACTTCTAAAAAAAGGTTTACAGTAATGCAAAGATTATTACTGGCATAAGCAAAAGGAAATGGGTGGGGAAATCAGGTGACTGGATAAAAAGTTGTCATTTGGCTCAGAGAAAGACAGTAAAACAAAGTCTTTCCTAGCTGGAACCATTCTCCCCAGTATTGGTACCACAGGGTCAATGCACTAGCTGTTTCTCACTGGTGTTAAGCCTTAGGCTTCCTCTTTCTTAGGAAAGTTTCCCACCAATTCCAGCACCAACTGTATTTTTAAAGCAAGTACTACAGAAAATAGTTGCTGCGTATGGCTCACACTCGATTACTGATTTCTTAAAAGTCCCTTGTGATCACTGTGTAGGTGGAAGTCCTGCAGTTATTTAAGAGATGGCCTATCTTTAGAGCAGGATCACTGTATGCTCTGGGGCCTTTTTCTGTACTTTTCCCATTTTACACAGTTCCACTAGTGATGCAGATAATGACTTCAGCAGTAATGAAACGAAAGCCTGGCTAGTTTCTCATCTGTTTCATCCCTAGGTTACAGTACTTTACTCAGAGGTGAATTTATGCCACCCGCTTCCAAGCTGTTTACAATCTATACTGTAACATTTTTCAAATACTGTCTCTGCTTTCCAGTCAGAAATAAGAGGAGCCAAACAAATTTCTTGATACCAAAACTAGTTCCTCATCTGCCTCACTGCTTTTTGTCATCTTACTGTGAATCGAATTTGATGTGACAGTGACTCTAGCACTTCCAAAATACAAGCTTTTTTGCATGGCAAACATTGCTTTAAATAAATCTAAATCTAAAAATTAACAAACTATTTTCTTGCTATGTTCATAGTGAGATACTTGCCATACTTGCCTTAAGTGCACATTTCCCATTCTTAGCTTCTCTATTTTCACTTTGAATGTAGTGATGTAGTAAAGTTAATGCCAAACAAAACAACGAGATACGGGCTCAGAACATCTTAGAAAAAATAATCTCAAAATTAGATCATAAATTTTCAGTTAATCCCAAAGCATGACATTATTTCAGAGTTACCTGTAACAACCAGTTCACACTACTATAAACATTAGTGTACTTTGCACATTGATCAAATTTTCTCTCTTCAGAACAATTTAGGACAGAACTAAACAATATCAGAGCAAAAAATACCTGAATATATAAGGATCATGTAAATAACATTTTTTGAAGACCTACTTCCTTTATTACTCCATTTTTATTCCTTTATTACTACTATTACTGCAATGGAACCCAAAAGGATTTGAGGTAGGCAAACAATGCCAAATTGGCTTCAAAATCTGAATCTCCAAATTCAAATAACTAAGCCTCGGGAGAACCATCCCAGGAATAGTAAAAATGGGCTCTCCAATTTTAGAATACAGAGCATCTCCCATAGTTGTTAAAAGTCTAGAAGAAGTGCTGAATATACAGCTTACTACAGTTCACTGAAAAGAAAACCACCACTAACTTGAAATACTTCTTTAATGTTTTCCTATATATTCTTTTAAAGTGACACCCGTTAAGAAATTAAAGGGAAAAACCTTCTCTTCATCCCCAGCAGTTTCCTTGCTTTAGCCATACAACAGTACTGTGTCTGCTAACAAATAAATGATCCCTGGCACAAAAAGTTTTAAATTTCAGATACTCTCAAAAAAATTCACAGTTACACGCAATTTTAGAGTTTTCTCACACACACACAAAGCCTCACCGCACATATCTTTAGCAGAGCACTGATTTAATCTGAACTTTTGTAGAACAAGGGTGCAACCACATGAAGCAGTTTCTTTGGTCCTGTTTTAAGTGAATTGCTGCCCCTGTGAAGTCTCCCCTTTACGATCTTTAACCAGGAGGTTATTGCAATGGGAATAATGGAGCAGTTGTTGCATCAAAGCAGTACAAATCTATTTTTTCCCCAATATGATTCAGCAAGTCCAGCAAGACTTCATTGCACTATTCTGCTTAAACTAATTCAATGATGAGCACAATTCCTAATGCAACCCAGCACCATATTCCAATACATGAACAATGCTTTTTAGAGTCTTCTGCAGCAGCAGGGCAGAGAAATTTTACGAGACTAAATCTCAGTTACAAATCCATGGAAAAAAAGAGATACTTTTAGAAAGGTCAAGTATCTGAAAAGAAAAGTAATTATGAACAAACAGCATCCACTTAAATAAAGAACTGAACAATGCTATAGGAGAAAACCAACTTCTAAATGAGAAGCAGCAGCACTGTAAAAGAATACTTAATTCCCATACAACTTTGTTCCAGCACAGACTGGAATACAGATAATCATAAATAGTGCTAGTAAAAGTTCCCATCAGTACAGGTGGTGACTGTGGTATGACAAAGCTGACCTATGCACAGAACATGCTCACAAGCTAACTCTCAAGAACGTTCCATACATGACCAACCACAATTGTTCCTAGGATGTAGATCAACGCTCTATTAATACAACTTAAGGAATACTTCTGATGTAGAAAAAAACTTCTAAAAATTAAACGTTTGAAAATTTGAAATTGTAATTCCCTATGAAACTTTCCTATTGCATTCTCTCTAACTGTAACAATCTCCTCCAGCATACAAAAAGACGAGTGAAGAGTACTGTCTTCAGTCTGAGATTTGTTGTTGCTGAAATACTTCCCTTTGAAAAGGCTGTTTAAAAAACCCCCATAAAGATACTTCTGTTGTGGCAGTAAAGGATGTCAAGAAACATATACACCACAAACTATTTTGGCTCACTAGATTATTTGCATGTATCTTGCACTTACAAATCTGGTAAACTTACTTAAAGGTATTAAAAAAATGAGCTCAAGTCTGTATCACTTAAAGGAAGAATAGAAAGCTTGTGTTTTCTGCCATTAATTAAGAAAAAAACCCCAACAAGTAATTCCCTACCTCCAGTTCAAAAGACTAAGGTAGCAAATTGAAAGGAAAATGAGGCACTTCATACAGCAGTGGACAATATACAAAGCAGCTAATGCAAGTACAACAGATGAATGACAGTATGTTGTACATCATCCTTAAAAATAACCCAACCAACAAAAAACTAGAAACCAAAACAAACAAAAACCTCCCCAAACCCAAACAAACAAGCCAACAAATCAAAAAACCTAAACAGAACAAATAAACCCACCCCAAAAGCAAACAAACAATCAATCCCCAAAACAAAACCCAAAATCAAGCAGCAAGGAAGCAATCTGCAACTCAATATATAATTAGTGAGACTTTTAAATGGAAGTAGACTTATAGATTTTAGTCCATAGACATCCTGCTATCAGGCATTTTATAAGACATGTAAAAATTTTGGTTTCTTAAGTTTTCACCACAACCATTTCAAGCATTTTTTTTCTCAGTTTTAATTTTGTAAACAGAAACAGAAGCAGGATATTCTTCGTGACAGTCAAGTGTTCAGATGACAGCAGACTGTAAGGAAGCCAAGGAAGATATCCATCTAGGAAAACTTCAAAAATTGGCTTAATTCCAGCTGAACAAGTCTGTCTACATCAAAATCAATTAATCACTGTCCGATTCCTCTTTATACTTGGCTCTAATAGCTTGGCCATTCTGAAGTGGCATTTCTTCATAGTCACTCCTGTGAAACAGATACTTGTTGAAACTTCTGAATATGGTGTTCAAATAGGAAGTTGAAAATAAACAGGAAGGTTCTAACTACACTGAGGCATCAAATTGTTACTTGGGTAAGAAGCTCGTATCTGTTTTTCTTCCTTGTGGGAGATAATGAACAACATATATGAATTTTCTCCACAGGACGATGCATAATAGAAGTTATTCCAGTAACTACAAGTCACTTGTCACATGGATTCATATAGAAGCAAGCTGGCACTATCACTACTCATCTAACTAACTAAAGGCAAGCTATCCCAGGCAATGGATGAACTTGTTTAGGTTAGTGCAGCATTGGTCCCGTCCATGGTTCCAGCCACTTCAGTATCTTGGTAAGAGGTAAAAAATCAAGGGCAGATAATGAGTGTGTTTCAGTGTTTGGGTTCCAAGTGCTACTTCAATTCTCATGACAAACTCATACAAGTCAAGGAAGTTTTGCTAGACTTGGTTATTCTTAATTCAGAAAATGCGGGACACTTAAGAAGTGCCATTCTCCTTCCCTGAAGCATTTACACACGAGCTGCCTCTTTGCTAATGCCACCTGACTTCCGCTGTCCTTCCCAGTGTAAAAAGGAAGGCCTTTCCTTTCACAGCTCTTGCTGCCTTCACTCCATGACCTACCAGCATCATAATACTTTACCTGTTTGTATCAGGCAATCCCTTTTAGAAACAAAACAAACAAACAAACAAAACCCCAACAAAAACCAAAAAACAACATGCATTCTCATTGCATTTCTGTTTCAGAAAAAGACTGTATTTCTATTCTGTAGGCAGAATACTTCCACTAACAAACCCTTCGCTTATTTAATGAATATGGCAAAGAATGTTACAAAAATAACACACAAGAAGTAACTCTCCATAGGTATTTTATAATCTTACCCATAAATCACATCATCATCTGAATCATTCAGCATAGAAAAAGCGGGATTGTCTTTCAACTGTGATTCTGGAAAATACAAATAAGGGTTAATTTAGCGTGTTAAATACAGAAATGTGACTGTAGTTCTGTCTCAGCACTGTAGCAAGAGACATGACAACTTCCAAGGCAGTCACAACTACAATTCAACAAAACTATATCCAAACAGGAATTCTCTCCTTTACATTCTCCACCCTTCAGCCAGATTATAATGGTATTCTTAAGAGTTAAGGAGATGACATTTCAATTTTAGTTTCTGTTTCAGAATTTTTTTTCATTTTTAGACAGATCTCATTTTTAGACAGTCTCCAAGTTGTGTTAGTTGATTTCCTCCCTTTTGCAGTTTCTTATGTCATATTATTTCAACCTGCACATAAATTAATTCAGACTTCATTATTCTTAGTCAAAAGTTCATATGTATTTAAAAAGCACATATTTGTTGGTTATTTCTGTGCTACAAATACAGTAGAGCAAATCCCTTGACTGCAAGACACTGATTATCCAGTTATTTTTCACTCCTCTAAGAGATGAAGGAAGGACTTGTCCCTTTATGGCGAGATGAAAAGAAACACAGTTTCACTGGCTATTTATGACAATTCCCTCTACCTTGTTTTAAGGCCTTCATTCCTTGCATAATCTGTGCTGCTTAGCTGCAGTTCACAGTTATATGCAAGTAAAATTCAGTTTAGCAATTTGCAATAATATCATCTTCTTGGCAGCCTTTTATTTTCTGCTGTCTACATACAAATATTTCCTGCAACCCAACAGAAAGTTTTCAACTTTATCCGCATCCAGCCAGTTCTTTTTCTACTCTTAGTGGAAGAATAACATTTTTCTGTAACAGTTCTGCTCATCTCAACCCTAAGAAATCTAGAGAAAGGACCTCCACTACTTAGTGCCTCCCCCAGCATGCTCTCAGCATGCAAGATATAGTTAGACAGACCACTAGATAATCTCATCTAGGCTTTCTTTCCCATGAAATCTTGGACCACGTGATCTTTCCAGGTCTCTTCCAACCTGGGCTTTTCTGTGATTCTTTATCTTGAATTCGATGCTTAGAGCAGAGAATGGACTCGGTGTAAGTGTTTATTTCAAAGATCTTTATCTGTTAGAGAGGGAAATGCTTTATAATCATCATGTAATTCAGACTGTATCCTCTACACAGGAATGCAAAACCAGAAGTACCACTGATCAATCCTTTATCTCCCTTTACATGGGCCCTGTGCAGCCCTCCCCATAGCAAGTTCTCTGAAATTCCTCCCATGTTAGAGATCAGCTTCACTCCTACTTTCCTAACAGCATGTTACCAATTTCAGAGTCCAGTTTGCCATCATGCCAATATCTTAACTTGCATTAGAACAAAGTACAAATGAAGTAATGTTCCTTAAGGACTGTCTGTGAGTCAGTTCAAAAGTTGGTGCATTAGATGCAAACGTCATACGGACTATAAGATTGATCCAAGTGCATAAGAATTCAAGCCTACCTAACTAGTTTACAATTATTATGTGTTCCTTCATATTTCCAACACTAATTTGCTCAGGAGCAGTGCAGCTCTGCTTAACTCAAAGCAAACTGAACACCAACAAGACAACTAAGTTATAAAGACCCTGTACAGTGTCTGCTAATATGGCAGCTTTGTCATCCAAATTTGCCAGACAATGGCTTACACTTACCATATAGTGCATTCTTCGAGGGGGAGTACACGAAGGCTAACGTGTAGAGATAAAAGTTCAATAAACCATAAAATGATAAGAATTCTGCTGGTAGTTAAGTGTCAAGGATATTGCTCAATATAACTCCGTACATATTAACTTTTGAAACAAGACCAAATCCATACACAAGCTGTTTCAATGGTAATACTGTTTACCATATTGAAGTTTGAGAGCATGAATGGCTGAACAAAACTGCATGTTTTAAATTCAATGACAACTAATGTACTCAAGCTATTTCAAGGTAAAGCTCCCACTGCCTTCAGTGCTAAAAAAAAGCTGAGTAAGGCGGGGGTGTTGGGGTAGGTTTTGTTTTGTTTAGTTTTTAAAAAGTTCTTCCTTGGCACAGTAATTAAGAAAGAAGGAGAAAGGACTATCTGTAGATAGAACTCTGAAGACAGTTCCTTGCCATCCTTTCGGGAAAATACTAACGGCTTTACATACTGTTTTCTACTACCTCCCAACACATATCTAAGCTTATCGGTGATAGGAGCAGCTGCAGTCACACAGGCACCTTCAGAAAGTACAATGAACTAGGATTCAGGTCCAGGAATACAGATTGTAATCCTGTTGTCAATAGATGGAAATAGTCTGTCTCAAGTCACTTAAATTCTCTGCTATGACCTGTACTGCTGTATTGGGTTTCTGTGGCCAGGTTTTTGGTAGCGAGGGGGCCTATGGGGGAGGCTTCTTTGAGAAGTTGCTGGAAGCTTCCCCCAT
>WEIV01016617.1:181799-194878 GCA_013390005.1 Calyptomena viridis | reverse complement strand
CTTCTGGCTTTACGTGAAAAAAAAATTTTCTTTTTCCCATAAGCACAGTCAAAAAAACCCCAAAAAACTCTCTTCATTTTTCTTCCAGTTTGTTAAGTCTTTCTAGCCCATGCTTTTGTGAAGTCTGAAAATTTTGCTAATTCAGATACATCCCATGGAAAGGCTGAAAAAGATACCATGCTTGAGAGAGGCAACATCTCTCTAAGCAAATGCAGAAAACAGGATGTTCTAGTCTAGCTTGCCTATTGTTAAAAATATCTCCCAGGAATTAAGACTAAATTAATCTGTTACATAAAACAACATCAACAGTCCTAAGAGAAAAATCTTTCCCTATAGAGGTGAAAAAATTGGTCTAGAGCCTTATCAACAGTAAATGCTACAAGAACTCTGACATTAGCAACGACAGAAAATTAATTATGATGCATTTTTACATTTATCTTCAAAAATCAGGTATGTTTTTGCTACCGTTGAAGCACACTTCTACAACATTACAGAGACTTCTTTTACTAGTATAAAACTTTATACTTACTGTGAAAGTAATATTCTGGATGGTGTACGTTAACTTGTTTAGATTTTCAAAGCTAACAAATATGTTGTACTGAGTGTAGTTCAGGTAGCCAAGGTGAGCAACAATGATTTCACTGCATTTCTGTGAATACATACATTAGAGAATAGTATGTAAAAGTCTTCAAATTATTCTAGAATGTGCACTGTCAGTATAGGTTGGAGAATTTGTTTCTAAATGGTTGAATATTGATCTGAGTAACTGTCAGTCAAGCTGTAGGTCATCGGATTGTGAGATGGGGCTATCTTGTATTAACTCATTTTTAAAAGTTAACAGGAGGAAAGAGAAAACCCAAGTGTATTGCTCTCTTGGCTGTGTGTAATTACATCTAATAGAACACTGTTACTTAACTTCTGCAAAATTCATAGATATGAGCATATATATATATATAAAAACACCTGATTTACTCTATATGCTTATAAAAAGCTTCAGCTATGTCCTTGCTAAAGGACTTGCATCTGGAGAAGCTGTTTGAGATATCTCTAGGCTTAAAAATTTCAGGGAAAATTATACTAGAATCCCCAAACCTTAAACATTTCTTCACAGGTGGCAAAAAAATTGCCTTTTTCAGAACACAGTTGCCAGTTGATTTCAACCAGACTCTGCGAGGTGTTGGAGGAGAATTTTTCTCTCCTCTGAAACCCCATATCCAATCTTCTACTACAACATCCCTTTCTTCAGTACTGCTAAACCTGTTTAGGTGACTGAACAGGACACACTGCTTTGCTGACAGAGCAATTCTAACAAGAAAGAGGGGTCTTTAATGGGTAATAGACACAAGTCATATCAGTAAACAGAACAACAATGGATAGGTAGGTACTTGGTCAGCATTAGTACCTAGGTTGCCATTATAAATAAAACCATACTCTAGTCTTTCCCAAGATATATTTAACAGATACATTCTTCACATTGCAACGTAAAGCAACATGCACTCAGAGAGATTTAAAGAAAATGCACTGCATCAGAGTTTTGTTTAAGCAGGTACATACTTGTGCACAACTGAGTAATCTTGTCCGATTGTGAACTTGATTATTAACATATGGTGCACTTCCATCCTTCACCACTCCAAGTACTTTGACTGTCATAGTAACATTCTTTTTGAGGGATACTGTAATTAAAACAGAAAGCATTAACCTATTGCTACGTGCAGAAATGAAATCTCAGTCATTCAGTTATACTTTACACAGGTAGGGGTGTGGTATTTTTATTCTTAGGCAGTAAGTCATAATCCCTGTACTGAATATCAACAGATTAACAATTACTAATACACATATATACACAGGGAAAAATTGAAAAATGAATATCATTACAATCTACACATCTAAGTCCCCCAAAAATGAAGGCGGAAAGGCACAGATTATCTAGATATTACTGTTTTTACAGAAATAACAAACAACGTTTCCTGTATACCTGTTGCTTACAATTCAGTCACAGCTGTCCACGTCTTTACCAAGGGAAGGGGGTAGAGGAAAAGGAAAAAGAGGAAAAACCCACCAACTGTAGCAAGAAAGCAACAGGATCGTGTGTGACAGATGAAATTAAAGATACAATAGACAGGTTGCTATAGGAGTTTCCTGAGAATCAGGTAAGATTCTCACCATCGTGCTGATCCAACTCAACTACACAGGTCAGCCACAGCTGCTGATTGTATGTTGATAGTGGTGGTGAACTTAAATTAAATGGCTTCAGCTGTAAAAAAACCCACAAGATTAGCACCAGCCACTACATTGTTACATGACATATCTGTAGTTACAATGATGAAAGGGATGCTAATTATGTTTGTGACAATGTTTTTTGGAAAAGATTTAGTATGTGCTACTCTGTGTATGATAAGCAGCTCAAACAGGAGGATTAGCTTAAAAAGCACACGTATTTTGCACAGCACTAAAGTAAGGATAGGTCTGACTACTTAAAGCCATAAAAGCAGCAGCACTAAAACAGAGAAGTTCAGACACAAAAAACAAAATCCTGAGACCTAGGCTATTACTTATTACATAAGTAAAAATGTTTAGCACTTTACATCAAAAGTCAGGTTTGTGGCCCTTCATCTGCGACACAGTTTTAAACCTCTTCAACTGTAATTATGAAAACAAAACTACTTTCCACTAGGCTTTCTTAAAATCCCACATTCCGTTGAAAAGAATGGAAGACATCATTAACAGATAAAACCTACATGCAGGAATGACTTCTATTTGAAATCAAAATGTGCTTTTATATCCATAATACTATATCAATCCAAACAGATATAGGTGACTAATAGATTAAAAAAAGAGAAATATTCCAGTGTATTTAAAGAAAATTGACTTTAAAAAAGTAAAACAAAACAACAAAACTTTTTTTTTGGCACTTGCATAAAAAATACTTAAGATATTAGTTTGACAATGAAGAGCTATCCAGAAACAAAAATGCAAGAACTGAGAACAAAAATATGAAAGCTTTTAAGAACATGAATGTGAAGGTTCAGGTTTGGAAGCCAGATCCCAGGTCTTGGTCAAGTGACAGTGAACAATTAACAGGAAAAAGAAATACTCCTTCCCAGATGATAGAAAGGAAGATCACAAGAGGGCTACCATTAGTTGCCACTGAGTGCACAGTTTTTCAGTTTATGTTCTCCTTTCCTATTTCTGAGGCCCCTACAAGAACCTCCAATGTGAATTCACCAGGGAAAAACTCAAGTGTTACTTGATCAGAAACTGCTGTGCAGAAACATCCTAGAATTCTCTACCTGGCCTGCTCACAACAGCAAAAGAGTAGAAATTGCTGCTGGGCCATTCATGAAATAACACAGCAGTAGGACAATATTGTGTGTTCAGTTTCAAACTGGAAAGCACCAATAAGACCTTTTCCAGTAAAAGTTTAAGTACTTAAAATAACTGGGGGGAAGGAGGGTAATGTCTAACATTACTAACATCAAATAAAGCCATTCATGTAATCCAACAATACTTAACTCTTACCTTTAGGCTGTTATTTAAGTCAGTTCTTGCTACAGAAGTTTCAATTACATTAGGACCTACACAACATATAAGAAGGAAAAAAGAAAACAATATTGAAGTATAGATAATACTAGTAAGTAATGATGTAAAGACATACAGTCTTCAAAAGACTGTAGAAAATACCTCCCTGCAAAGCAGGTAAATAGTATCCCACTTGTCAGATGTTTAAGCTGAAGGGTAAATCACTTGGACATTTCAATATAATTTATAAACTTGGCCTGAATGTTCCTTTAAGCATCTCTGCCACAGTATTTGTAGGCAGGATTAAATAGGAAGTAAATTACAAATCAAGAACTCCATGTTGGAAGACCTGAATGTGTACTCTACTACAACATACCACACAGGATTTATATATGTATATATATATGTACCAAGCTTTTCATGAAAGTGCAGTCATGAAAGTAATCAGCTACAGAAAAAGCTGGCTAAGCACCAGTAGCACTCTTGTTACAGCACTTCAAATACCTGGTTTACATGGAGCACAGCATCATAATGCATTGCACTCAAGGCTCAGGCACCATGTTATTTGTGTGCATGACACTCATGCCTTTTTATGTACAGGTAGGGTACTTGCCCATATGATCACAGTAACAGTACTTTCTGTCTAGTGATGGATTTTCATTGCATTGGTCTGTTTGAAGCAAGACATCCACATGTTTGTTTAGAAGCAGTTTACTCAGATTGGGCCCTTCCTTTTCTACAGAAATCTGGGGCTATGATACACGATGTATATCACCATACACATAAAGATAACTGCACAGAAGTTGTATAAACAATTTCTCCTAAAGTAGACAATCTCTTTAATAGTTTCATGTCCAGTTGTAGTGGGAGATATTCAGCTCGATACCAGACCTTCCATGCAACCATTCCTCCAATCATTCAGGATACAGACATGGACACTTAACATGTACATCCACCCACTCATATCCCACATCTAGCTCTGTATGCAGTAAATGGGAAGCAATAAAATCATAATTTATGTTAGAAGAGACCTCCAGAGAATATCTAGTCCATTCCTGTTTAATTAGGTTGCTCAGGGCCATGTCCAAATAAGTCTTAAACATCTCTAAGGACAGAGACTCCCACAACCTCTCTGAGAAACCCTTACATTAAAAACATTTCCTCATATCTAACTGGAACTTTTTGTGTTCCAGCTTGTGTCTGTTCCTTCTCCCTCTATCATCATGCATCTCTGAGAAATGTCTAGCCACATCTTCTGTGTATCCTCTGATAAGATGGTTGTAGAGAGAGGTACAATTTCCCATTAGCCTTCTTAGTTATGCAAGAACACATGGTACTGGAGGGAAGAAGAATGCACATGTGTTTGTACATACACAAAACACAAAAGGACTAAACCAGAAAAGCAAAAAGGAAGAGTAGAAGAAGATCTGTATCTATACACTGGAGTGTGAACAAATACAGGGGATGTAAAGCAGGTAGGGACATAAGCAGGACATATGTGCCTGTACTTGGTCACTAGAGGCTTCCCAGTCACAGTAAGATTTCTCTGTCCAAATCATCTCTCCCTGTATATATTTGGTCTCTCAATTTAATGTAATTTATTAATCCTGACAATATGCTCTTTCAGCCACAAACTCAGTATTAAAAAAATCGTGTAAGAAAAGCAGTTTTTCACAAAGACAATGGACTTCAAAGTTACTACAGAGAAACAATGGAAAACAAGGAAGCTTATAGATGAGCAACATGGGAACACCCTGTGCAAGAAGTATTTTAGGTTACCTGTCATGACAGCTCTAAACATGCAATATTGCTTGGGCTCCTACAACCACTCTAGTAACAGTATTAACCATCTTACGTACTTTAAATGGAAAAATTATGAATTTCACCCATTGCAGTCAAAATTTCATATTAGAACTGCAGTTTAACTTCACTAACAGCCACCCAATATAAAGTCAGTTCTGCATCATTGAACTTTTCAGTTCTCAAGTACATATAAACAGGGCAGATTTCTGAAAGCTCTTTTTTGTTTTAAAAAGCATAATTCAATTTCAGTAACTGTTCACAGCTGATAAGTCATGATATGTCAGTAATTAAGTCTTGACAAAACCAAAAGAATTAGCCTTTTTTTATACGGCTTTTTTTTTAATTGGAAGATACGAACCAATATTGGTTCAGAGAAATCACAATCACACTTTTTAAGACAGCAACCAAACAAATAATGAAGTTCTAGTGCTATAAACTGCTACTCCTGTAACAAGCAATATATAAAAGCTTTTTTAAGCAACTGACCAAAATGATGCTGTGGAGACTAATTTAAATTTTTACTGGGTTTTTTTCAGTCTTGCTCAGCCAACAGAATCACAGCTGAAAGCAAAGAACCACCCTGAAGCAGTGAACAGCAAAACTGCACAGGTACAGAAAATAAGTTCTGCACCTTGGATTTTCTTTGCACTTGTCTCACCCCAAAGATAAGATAGGCCCAATGAAAAAATGAAAGAAAGTGAGTGCAACTTAGGAAAAAGATCAAACAAGTGTGCATCTGTCTTGAGTTACAAGAACTGAGAGCAACAGCCACCTCAGATTAAAATGTCTTGTTTTCTCAGATGAAAAGCAAGACTTCTGCTAGGCTTCTCAGACTGCTGGTAGAGATGTTGAGTATGGGCAATGGCATAGTCAAGTAGCACGGAAAATATGAGTATCTCTCATGCTTTCATTTACTTAGTGGGTTTGGTGAGTTTTTCTTAGACTGAACCTTTTAATGAGAGAGCTTTCTATTGTTAGTGCCCCTCCTTCTATTCACAGGAAGCAAGCAGCTGTCAACAAAAGCCATGTAAAACATCATAGTAAGTGTTCAGTGGCTCTCCTCCCAAGATAAACGGCATTCTTTTAAAAATTATTAAGTTATAATAATGAACAGCGTTCATGCTTTGTCAACAAAACTATCCAGCAAACCTATCTGACAAGGACAAGAATCCCACAGCCATGCCAGTTCCTGAAGGGGATCACAGGCAAGTGCTGCTTAGAGCAGCCAAGTCCCCCGGACCAAAGGCCACCACGTCATCAGATCACTCTGCAAGCAGGCACAGGGCAACACATCAGCATAGTTCTCTCAGGTCCTGCCGCCAACTAAGAACTAAACACTCAGTTTTCTCTTGGAGGAGCACTGCTTTTTGCCGAGTCTTATGTAAAACAACTTTCACTTCTTGCAACCTGGCAGTATAAATACACAACTATAAATAAGGTTCAATTTTAAAGCCAAATAGCCAATTTACACTATATTAAGTAATTCCTTTTTTTTCCTTTATCATTCATATAAAATGCGTTTTTGTAAATGTATTTCTGTGGTATTTTAGTGGCCAAATAATGCCCTTCAGCATCCTTAGGCAAGTCACAGGAATATCAGTGGTTAGCCTTTATGAACTCAAAGTCTATTTGGACCCTAGGCTGCTACAATAAATCAAACAGCAGGAGAGAAGGTTTTATTTTAGAGACAAATTTTATTATTTAATGCTATTATGAAAAATGCTCAAGGCACAGATGAGCATAAAGAGTCCAGACAGCTGCCTCCAATTAATCCCTGCTTCTTTCCGAGGCAAGCAGGAGCAGATGACTTCCAGGCCTGGGCAGCCTGTCTCATTCTAAAGTGAAGGACAGGGCAGAGGTAGAGACAAACCAACAAACAGGCCAAAAAGTGACAGAGAGGGGCACAGGAGAACACACTGGACATGCTGGGTGATGGATGTGGAAGTAAGCAGTAAAGTGGGGGAAGGTGGTAACAACCTTAAGTAATTCTTACATAGGGGGTGGGTTGCTTAAAGTGTACAAGTCCCTCCCTTCCTCTCTCCCTGTCACTTCTCTATTGACAAAGCTCTCCTGACAGCAGAGTATTAGTACATTAACGCTGCTGTGACAGTACACTGACTTATTTTTCAAGTACGTTTTAGACCTGGCATGGAATAAAGAGAGCTCATATGCTTTTCAACTCCTAGTGACACTGCAACTTTGTCGACCAGCCGTCCACAAATCTCTCTGATCACCAGGGTAAGTATCCTAAGTGCTTAGCCTCCCAGATCACATTGGGACTCTGAGGAAAGTCTAAGGAACCAGAGACCTAAGTTCATATGTGTTTGACAACTGAGGTTCACATTTTTATGCTACTAAATATTTATTATTTCTGTGGCATTTAGTACCCAAGCACTTAGAAAGCTTTACAAACAGTTACCAGTTTCCTCACAGGAAATCAAGTATTAGCATCTCCATTTTACAGATAGAAATACAAAGAAAAACAATTAATGTAGCAGTCTGCTGAAAAATTATGTTACAATGAAGCTGGTTTTGTTTTGCTTTATTTTACTGACTTTCCCCTGCAAAACGGTTGCAAATAACAAGTCTTTGCAACTAGTAGTCCTATGAAAAAATTAGATGGAAGGAACACTTCCCTCTCCCTGTCAGATGTCTTCTCAGACATCTCAGGGGCAGTAAGCTCATTAGCATTTAAATACATCTGTAAATACCAACAGGTTTAGACAAAGCACACAAGAACTGCCATCTTTTAAAAAGACAACTTCCTTACCTGCTACTCCTATGAAGACTGTCAGACCAAAACAAACAAAAAATACTACAAAGACAAGAACAAAATGCCTTTTGGACAGTGTATATAACCGCATCGGTGCCAGCCTACAGGAAGCAAAAGAAAGCACAGAATTAGTTGTCAGTCACATTTCTAAAGGAGCAGAAAATAGACCTCATTCATTCTTCCACAAAGAAAATTAAACCAAAGTCTGAGGTAACATGGAACATTAAGAAAAAAATACTAATGCTTCACAGAGAATTATATAGAGCATGTATTATTCCTAATAATAAGAATTATTAGACATATATATGTGCACAACTAGGAATTACTAGACCTGTGTATGTGCACACACATCCGTGCTCCAAAATATAAGAACTGTGCCCATTATTTTTATGTTAGGGCTCTCTAATGTCCTAAGACTTCAGCAAGAGAAAGCATTTCTTAGAGGGATAAAAAGTTCCATTTTAGTTCATACAGCAGTAATTTAAACGTCCAGGACACCGTGTCTCTTGCGATGACAGCTTAATCTAAAGGGACTGACATCACTAAAAACTCAGTTATCTACACAGGATCTTGATGAGTTTTCTATACCCTACATCCCTTCAGGATCATCCCTAATAAGGAGTAAGGCACAACTCCAGATTCGTTAGATGTGCATAATCAGGCTTTGAATTCTTGTCTGAACTCCACTAAACTTTAGAAAATAGAAAACTGAACTTAAGTTTATTATTAGACACTTAAATACAAATACACATACAAGCAACGACATCTCTTCCACAATTCTTTGCTGGTTATCATTAGGTTTAAGACAAAATAGAGAGGAGAAAAGTACTGAAAAGACCAATTGCATTCTCTTTGAAACGGGTAAATTTCCGTGCTGTTAGCTTATGGGAAATAAGATCAAATAATTAATCCTACATAACGTATCCCACCTGTATCTTCCTTTTTGTTAAATGCATAATCCAAAGAAACACAAATCCAGCATATTTCAAAATACATCCAACATTTCCTTTTGAGTTATGTCAGGACTGAGCCACCATATAGCTGATTTTCTACTGCTGTTCCAGAAGGTATGATCATAGAAAGCTGTCCAGTTTATATGGAAAAGCTGTTAGGACTCGGGGGATGTGATGGGGCAGCATTNAACCCAGGTTTGGGTGACATGTTGAAGTTGTGATAAAGCTCAATAAACAGCAAGAAAAACTGAGAAGCTGCGAGTTTTATTCCTTTATCTGGTACCGGACTTTGATAATAAGAAGAGGTACTCTAGCAAACATCAACGAGTACCTCGAGATTGCTGTTTTTAAATAAAGTTGTATGAGCACCATCATGGAAAGAAATGAAACCATAAGACTTTAATGGCAGTGCTCCCTTTTAGCTTGGAAGAAAACTTCTTTTCACCAGCTGAAAAGTGGTCTCACTGGTTCACCACATTGACAAAGAATTGCAGAAAAGGGGGTGAAATGCTTTCCATAAGCCCAGGTTGAACTCTGGGTCCAGGTACCATGTACCTGCATGTATGGCAGCCCTTAAAACCAAGGCAAAGAATTTGCCTTAAATCAGTACAAGGATTTAATAATAATCTCTGTTTTCTCTAAGAAGCACTACATTCACACCAAATGAAACACCTTCCTGTAAATTTGAGAAATCCAAATCTTAATTTAACTCACAAAGGAGATGAGGAAGGAGGAAGATCGCACAGAAGTACTGAGAACTGCAAGCAAGTAATTGCAAATGTTACAAGCGTGCACAAACTGGCCATGCAGGACTCCAGGCACAGCACCTGCAAACACAGTGTAAGTTGCCTTGCCACAGGCCCTTAAGCACGACAGAAATTCTGCATCGGTCTAGAAGTCAAAATAGCTGATTGTACAGACAAAAAATGCAAATTGTAAATGAAATTATCACAGAGACAGGATCAGATCTGTGTCAGAGATCATCACGCAGAAGTCTCACAGATAAATATGATTCTAAGTTGACTTTTAAAAATGCAATTAATATTTAAGGCCAGAACTTGCCTGCACAACTTCTGCAGGGATACAACTGCAGTATTTTTCTTAAATAAATGTCTTAAAACTTCAGCCTTCATGCACTTAAACCATGTTAGAGCTATTACATCTATACTAGTACTCAAATAACTAACTAAGGTGCATTTTTTAATCAGTTCCAAGGGCTTCTTCTGTTCCACAGATGACCTGGTATTCCTTGTCTATTAAGAATACCAAGTATGGGGTATTCTCTTGAGGTACTAAAGTACTAATCTTAACAAGAAAATCCCTGACATATACAATGGTACCTAAAATATCGATGTGCCTAAATTAACTATAAGGGTTCAAGTGGATACCAAATGCTTCATGGAAGAGCACATACTGAGGATCTCTCAATACACAGAGACCAGGTATAGATGGGAAAGTCCATGAATCAAGAATAGCTGACGACTGGAAGAGTATCGTACATTTGCAGGAAAGTATAACATATGGTTGTGCTGTTCTGAACAGCTTACATCTGGACATCCATGCAGGATACTTCTGACTTGCTGTGCACATTCTTGGTTCTTTGGATAAACTTCCTAATTTCCAAGTTTTTGCAGACCCTTCGAAATGCCTAACATGAACATTAAAAGAAGCTCCCTCTCCACAGTTCTTGCAGGAAGGTCACCAGAGTTCCCCATCCAGCCAACACAGTGTTACAACTCCTGGCAATTATCACCCTGGTTTACTCCTATCCCAGAGCACAGGGGGGCTTGTGAGCTTTCGAAGAAACAGGTTTCAGACACAGGCTCATTCTTTATTCCTACTCCTCTCCAGGTGGTGCAACACCTAGTAGTCAAAATGAGTTAGGTGTACACCTACCTAAGAACAGTGAAAGAGGGGAGACCAGAGAGAGGAGGGACACACTTGGTGTTTTGATTTCTTTCACACCTGTACTCCTCAAGTCTCATCTAAGCCACTGACTGAATGTGCTGCTTTACAGGTCAGTAAGGCAACATGGGCACTTCTATTAAAAGCAAATGTTAAGAACTCAGCCAAATCTTAACTACATTTCTCGTGAGCACAAACAACAATTTACAGCATTCCTATCAGGTGATATATGTATGCTTCATTGCCCCTCACTGCAATAACAGAACTTCCTTGTGTGGCTTTAAGCGTCTCATTTCACGTATCACCAGCTGACATACAAAGCAGATGAAACAAACTTTCCATATGTTCATTGTTAAACACCTGCCTTTTGGAAAGACATTATATAAAGTTTCTGAATATACAGAAATGCAGGTTGATGATCTCCCACTAACAGCTTCTTTATTACATCTGAAAGGCCCAATAAAGAATAAAATGTCTGAAATGCATTCATGGGACAAATCAAAAAAAAGGTTCCTTACTCTGAAAGCACCTATTCAATCGAGTAAAGAACTGTGCTTTGCTTTAGCAGTGGAAGATGCTTTAACCAGCATAGCCAAGGCAGTCCAAAGCTCAGGACTAGCCATCCAGGTGTCTGCAAATCATTCAGGGTGCTTTTACCACCTATACTGGGCTTCATCCTAACTCAGGAGTATTTCATAATTAAATTATGTCTGAAACTAACTGCAAAGGAGCAGAAAGTACTGAGAAACAAACAGAGAAATATTATACTTAGACATCCCAAATAGTAGTAAAAACTAAACTGCATTAATGCAATCTGTGATAGAGTGAACTTTGGAAACACACGCCCATAACAACTGCCATCTTTCAGGAGCCATTCATATGTGACAAGTAAAGGTGTGTTAAATCTTGCTCTTTAAGAAAAAATTTTAGCTTAGGCTATTGCTCATCTTCAAATCACTTCTTATGCCTGCACAACAAAGTCTTAAATAAAGGCCATCTTGAAAAACAAAGCTTGTTATACAATAGTTTTCACGTTAGACTCTCATTTTACAGAAGAGAAGGCTGTGGCAAAACTGAGATTAAGCAGTACGTAGGCATAGAGTTGATATTAAAATCAGAAATAAGTCACTTTTATGCACAGCAGTTTTTCTGACATACTAGCCTCAACATCTCTGCCTCCAACTGCTCTTTTCGGTTTTAGGCTCACTCCCAAAAAACCCCATCAAACCCACTTTGATTTAAATTATTATATATGCTACCTACATTCACAGTACTGGGTCTATCCATACACCCTGCACTTTCTCATGGCTTAAAGACATTGCTTGCTTCGGTGTCCCTCAGAAGACCTTGAATTTCTTCTTGCAGACGTATTCCACAACGTTTAATAGCTAATGAGGCAGCACATGACTACGTAAAAAGAGGCATAAAATTAACATTAACAGTACTGTACAGAACTGCTATACGACAACTAACCATGGCTATGCTAAACATACGTGTGCACAGGGTGGGTTTGGCTTTTTTTTTTAAATTCTTGTTTGTTGCATTAAGTCTGAATATAGTCGTGGCCAGGCTCTGTTGGTGCAAAGGAAACATTCAGGAAAACAAGCTTTTGTTTTTCTTTTAGCAAACAATCCGAGAGTGGAGATACATGGAGGGGAGGGGTGTTTGGGCACCACAGAAAAGGAAAAATCAGAGCGCTCCTCTAAAGAGGCGGGTAGTCCCCGAGTGGCGAACCGCAGCCTCGGGAACATCCACCCAGCCCTCGGCGGGCTGATTTCCTTAACGAGCATTAACGTGTATGATCAGACTCAGAGTGCCCGGAGAGGCTGCGGAGTCTCCCTCACCCAGGGCACTCACGAACCGGCTGGACGCGATCCCGTGCCGCGCGCTCTGGGACAACCCTGCCCGGGCAGGGAGCTCGGACCAGACGTGGTCCCTTCCAACCTGACCCGCGCGGGGATCCCGTGAGTGACAACGCTCAGATCTTTACAGGGGGAAAAGCTTAAACTACCGCACCTGGCCGGAGGAAGGACTTTCTCCTCCCCGCCCCGGATCCGGCGTCCCTTCACACCCGAGCCCCCCGTCCCAGCCCTCACTCACGGCTCCGTGCCCCCTCCCAGCCCTCG